>JAGWCC010000965.1:0-88063 GCA_022651775.1 Drusus annulatus
TTGATTTTTATTTAAAAAATTTTGGAAATTTTTGGTTTTAGGGAAAGCTTGTTTTTTTCAGATTTTTTTTTCGAAAAAATAAAAAAAATTTCAAACTTTTCTGGTTATTTGAAAAAAACTTTACTTTTTATAAACTTTGGAACAGTTTAAATTTTTTTAATGCTTTCCCAGGACGGTTAAAAATTTTTTTTATTTTGTTAGGGGTTAAAATTTAAAAAAAATACATTTTTTTTTTCTTAAAAACCCGCTTTATTGAATTGTTTAAAAACCAGACAAAATTTAATTTTTTTGGGAATTGTAAAAATTTGTAAAAATACATAAAATTTCCCAATTTAAATTTTAAAAAGATAAAAAAATTTTTTAATAAAAATGGGGGTTTTTTTTTCCCTTTTTTTTCATTTTTATTAATTTTCCAGGTTTTTAAAAAAAATTTTTACAAGAAACTAAAAAAATTTTTTGGAAATTTTTTTTTAATTTTTGAATTATTCCCGAATAAAAAACTATATACACATTCACACACATGCATGCATACGTTAGGTGTAGGGTCGGCTAATATGGTAAGTATGTAATTTTTTTTTTAATGATTGCCCATTATTTATTGAATGCATTGCGACATATGCATGTACAAAGCGATATTTTTGCCGTATATTAACTGCTGATAATGACTGTAATTCTGTTGTCTGTATTTGCAAAAGTCGCCTTTGCGAATTGTACCACTAATTATTTATTGCAAAATGTTATATTGCGCTTGTAATGACAGGATGTTTTTATTTATTTCATACTAAGGACATGGAATAAATATTTTTTTGTTGTTCTAGCGTCTCAACTATTCTTAAATATATTTTTTGATCATTGAATTGAAATACTAGAATACCATAGGTGCCGATATTTATATTTACGCGTGAAAGTTAAACAATTCTTGGTAATTAACTTCAAACACGTTTTGTATTATCATACAATAATTAATAAAAATAATATATCAATAATTTGTATAGTTCATTTTTTGTGAAAAATCACCTCAGCGCTGTAATTATACAATATCCCCTCTACTCGGAGCTAGTGGGACTATGGCTTCCCCGATTTTGGGAAATGTGAGGTTGAAAAAGTTGATTAGGGTGAAGGAAAATGGGTAGACGAAGTTTTGGAAATACCTTGTCATTCAGTTCTAGTTACAAAACATGGCCAGTCATTTAAAACAAAGTTTCTATTCTGGTTAGTAGTTTCTCTCTCTTTTGATCTTCCGATAAGTTACCTAATTTTCTCTCCCGAATAAGGTGCAAACATACGTAATATATATTGATTTAATTATAATTACAAATAATAATAAAACTTCTGGGATGTGAACCCTTGATCTCTAGGTTCAAAGTCGAGAATTCACCTTTCCTTCCTTACGACAGGGTCAATAAGTAGTTTTTAAAAGTACGGGTACTGAAGGTAAATTAATGTTCAACAGACCGCGATGAAGGCATGTGCGAAAGTCAAGAGTTGAAAACAAAATCAACCCTTTTTATTTAGCTCTTTCAGTGCCATGGGAGTCGTGGGTACATTGAATTAAAACAACATAAGAACATCAAAGAATTAATTGATTTCATGGAAGGCTTACCTTTTTTTTATTTAGGTCAAAAAATATTCACCCACTCTATTCCCAAATAGAATCTGAGTTGAATGTAAGAAATTGGCAATAAGCCCATCTAACAACGATGCTACTCGTATGGTTGTAAAGAATCTATGAATAAATACTTCATTAATGTGTTGTAAACAATTTTCCTTCAACACTTCCGTTCCGAAGGTGTCTAATGTAACCCCGAAAAAAGATAAAGAAAAAAAAGTTTACTGAAATTTGAGGAATATACATTTCTCTAAGTATTACGAAAAACAAATCTCCTAAGATTATGCCATGAAAACGCTTTAATAAGCAATATCAAATGGGGTAACTACGTCACCCCCCTTCGGATCGTACCTTCTTTCTTTATTTAGATACAGAAAGATTAAAGGTGTGCGAATTTACGTACACTTGTTTCGCATAATTGAATTTTTGCTAAAAATGTTGTTAAAAATGGTGTTAAAAATGTGGATATCCGGAAAAAAATCCAAGGCTGATGTAAGCGTAATGAATAGCATCAAGAAAATGACGCTTATATAGTTTGGGCATGTAGAGCGAATGAACGAACAAAATAGTGTGAAAATAATATATGACGCGAAAGTGAATAGAGGAAGAAGACATTGCTCGGTCAAGTGAATCAAATACTTGAGTCGGGCCATGTGAAGAGTTAAAATAACAGAAGAGCATGTATGAGACGATGTGTGAATGTGAATGTAGCAATGAGTGCGTGCCAAAACAGAGTTGTATGGCGGGCCGTCCTCTCTGCCTACCCCTTCGGAGAGACGGCTTGATGGTTAGTTAGTTAGACTTTTTGGAGAAGTTTTATGCGTTAACAGCTTTCTGGTTTGGCTAAATAGATGAAATAATGATCAACCTTTTATTAGATGCACAAAACGTTACACATTCTTTCCCAAATTCATTTCTCACAGAACGTAAGTTGTAATGTTTTTAAATTCAAATTTCGTATTTTCTGTTTGAATAAATGTAAAAAAGGAGACATTTGGCTCCTTTTTTGATATCGTGTAGTTGGTAGAAACAATATCACAACAAAACAAAGCACTTATACCATAGTGTATGCGTATACATCCAGATAGTTGATGAAGAACATTAGGAAGACACCGTCATGAATTAAAATTAATTTAATTAAATTAATTATTTTTAGAACATTTATTAATGGTCTTTTTATGCCAACTCAATTATTAACGATCAAATAAGCTTAAAATACACTCTTTGGTTTTATGCCTTTGGAATATTTTATTTTATTTATTTCCAGTAGCTGCTGGAGCCTTTATTGTGCCAAAAATATATGGTTTAAAAATAGAATTCCCATTCTCTCAAATAAACGCAGTCGAATTTAAAAAATGTGTTTATTTTTTAAATGTCAATTTCTCTTACGAAATTTTCTGAAATTTTCTGAAATCATCTGAATTAAGCTACCACTGTTTAAAGATACCTAGTATATATTTTTAAATTAAGCTCTGATGAAATTGCAATATTGTTGATATTGGGATTTTTCTTCGAATACTGAATTCGCTTGTCACGACGCCCAAAATCCCGAAACTTCGGATGATAAATTAATTGTTGAAGTCGTTGAACAAACGCCCCAACACCTGATCGGCTAGTTAGTCAATTGTGTTCTTACATATAGGTGGTATGGAAAGTCTTTACATTATGGAATGGTTCCAATACTAAATTTTCCGTTTTCATGTTTCAAAAACACATCTAAATTCCTCATTAAAATAATATTAATATTTAATGGTACAGACACAGAGAGACAGACACAAATGAGACAGACGCAGTTCATATACCAATTTACACTATTCCTTCGACTAACCAAATTATTGCTTAAATGTTCTCCACGAGTGTCGTTGGATTTTTGGTGATGTATGCTTTTCCAAAGAATTGACCCCTAAGTATTTAGGTTTCTTTTTTTAGAGCAGAGACATTGACAGCATGGATGCATAGCTATCTCATTATTCTCTTTACATTTCCCACATCTATTGCCACATTCCTAGTGTATCTTGAGGTAGCAGTGTTCTGTTAATGGTTCTACCAACGTCTACAGTAAATTTATCCACATTAGGTAGTTGCCTCGCTCGCTTGAGGTTTGAACTGTATATTAGAACTTTTTTAAATTCCGGATACTCGCATTCTTTCCGGTTTTGTGATTTGACCACCTTTTATCATAGACTTTAATATGATAAGATGCAATGAAAAGCAAATAATAATTATATATTGATTAACTACCTTTCAACATAATTCGTTTTTATGTTTATCGATGTTAGCAGTTCTTCATTGTTTTACTGAAAGTATTATCATTACCACCGAATAAATTACCGTATTTTTTGTTTAAATGTAATATACCCCTAAATTGTGTGTAAATTATTTATAGCATTAAACATACTTTTCTTGTCAGGGTTCAAGCAGGAATTTAGTTTAATTTTCCAGCATGTTGAGTTTGTTCGACGTCTCGGCCGCTTTAGGTAGACCTTTGAGATAATATTGATGTTGACGTCGCATCCAAATAAACTGGTGGACGCCAAAGCAGTTCTTTAACAAATGTTGCAGTCAAAGATAAATATTTGAATGATAAATATTTTACGATGTTGATTTTGTGCAAATGCTCCCAATCATAGCGCGAAGTGAGAGATCAAGCTTCTTTCAAGTGGAACCGACGCTGTAACCAGTGGCGGCTTGTGAGTTTTTAGTGTCCTAGAGTGCTAAGATTGAAAAATACGACATCGTTAGTGTTGTTGTAGCCAAAAATGATATTTATGTTTTTTCAAGACTTTATTTTTTGTATAAAGATTTTCAGGAATTTTCAGCTTTGGTGGTGCACTGCACGGATTTCTGAAAAATCTTCATACAAAAAGTTGTAATTTCGAAAAAAAATGTACAACAACATCAATGATGACGTTTTTTTCAATTTTACCACTCTAACACACTAAAAAGTCACGAGCTGCCACTGGCTGTAACCTCCGCGGGATTCGTTAATTTACTCGAGCATGTAGTAGGTATATCGTTTTATGTCATATAGAAGAAAAAAAATCATTCAATTTAATTGCGAGATGGAAAGCAAATTGATCGAATTAAAATTAGTTTTAAGTTTTCACTTCGAAGTCCTCTTTACACGAATAATAAGCTATTTTCCACGTATAATTAATCCGTTCATAACTTCTTAGAGTTAAAAAAACTTTTGTTTTATGATTATTGAAAATCAAGTAGGTACATACCTGCTAGCACAATGCAAAAAAAAAATATATATATATACATGTAAAAATACTGAAAATATATTGCTTCCTACATGTTGGTTAACTTTATTGTCGTTTTCTTGATAAAATATTGTATATAGGTACCTACAAGCCAAAAATATCGATAATCAGTTTGTTAATAAAATAGTTTTTCGACAAAGCAATTTACTCATTCAATTTAGAACGGTCTAGTATGCACATTGATATGCATATACACATATGCAACACATAATCGTACATTGCGGTTAATTTACTACCGAACACGCTCTAGGGATTCCTTGAAAAGACTTCTCCGGTAGAAAAGAGAATTTTATCCTTTGCGTGATCTACTAAAACACTTCTGATACAGAACGCAGTAAAATAATTAAAAACAAACAATTTTATTCAACAAAAATACATCAATCGTCTCACCGAGTCATATTTCGCGACCGGAGAGTAAATTCTGTATTAAAAGTGTAGTTTTGCGAACTTTAAGATGGGATTTTAACAAACTTTGAAGATTGGAACACTAAAACAGTCAGGTATTTATCAATTACGTCAATAAACTCAATTACGCCGCTCGGTTTCGCTCCGTGCGGATTTGTATCTAGATTCTGTTCTCGTTAGTTATAAATCCCGAGCATTGTAAACAGTAACATTACTAGACGGCACAGCGAAACTACATCTGGATTGATGCAGGCATTAAGGTAATACCTTTGTCTTAGAGCATCATTACTATTCAATAGAAACCTCTTAGGAACACAGAGAACCGGTAAAAAGGTTTAGCTATCCTGGTATGGACGAGCCACTCTTTAAAACTAATTTGGAGCAGTTAGCAAGCAACGCTGTTTCTTTTTCTCCGTAAGCAGTTGTGGAATGAGGATAAAGCTGGATTCACACCAACGTCCGGATCCGCTCAGTGACGATATTGTTCCGCAAGAGAGCTTATTGATATGGTATGAATATCAATCAAGGAGTATGTACCAAGACAAATTTGTGAGGCAGTATATGCTTCAGCCCACCATTGTGATATTTAACTACTTAGTTAGTTAAATAATTATTTTGAAGTCTAAAAATACTTACATCGCAGATTTTTTTTTTATTAAAAATCATTTTTTTACCACTAAATAATATTTTTATTAATTATTAAATATTAACAATATTATTTAGTGATAAAAAAAATGATTAAAAAAAAAATAATCTGCGATGTAAGTATTTTTACACTTAAAAATAATTATTTAACTAAGTGGTTAAATATCACAAGGGTGGGCAGAAGGATATACTGCCACACAACTTTGTCTTGGCACATACTCCTTGATTGATATTCATACCATATCAATAAGCTCTCTTGCGAAACAATATCGTCACTGAGCGGAACCTGACGTTGGTGTGAATCTACCATAAGGATTCACGTGGTCACTGTCACTGTCACTTTGGTAGTATGGAAATGTTACTGGCAATTATGGCGAGATTTACATTTAAATACATATTTCAAAGTATCAGTGGACACTATGAATTTGACGTTAGAAGCTGAAAATTCCTAGAAAAGTACCTAGAAATTCTAGACAGAAAAGTCTGTGTAAATTTTATGACGCTTGAACATTTGGCTCTCCAGTTTTGGCAAATTTCAGCACACACATTGTGTGCTTTAAATTCAAGGTTTTAATACGCAATCACAACAGTACAATACTTGCCCTTCGTCGGTGCACCCCTGTTCTAAATAAAAAAAATCATCAAGTCTGCCGCAGATTACTTCCTTTTTGCATTAATGGTGAATCGTATACTTAACCAGCCGCCGTTAATTATTCTCCAATGAACTACGCAGCTGCGATTCGTCATCGATAAATACATTTATTTATTTACACATAAAATGTTCCGCTCAATAGAACGTGAAGTTTTGTATAAAGTTTCACGCACCCTGAATTATTACCGTCCCCTGTTTATGTTTGTGTCAGCTTCTGTTGTCGCGCTTCCGAGTAATTACTAATCATCTTCGACAGCTGACATCAGTTTTTCAACACGTCCAACACTATTTAAGAAGAAATTATATCAATGTTTTTATTATATCCACGCCAAACATTTCTCTGAGGTACATATCATATATCTTCCACCTACTCACAGACATTTTTTCTTCAGAAGGCATTTTAAACAGACATTATAATATATACCCAAATATGTACCTACCATATGTAGAATAATTTTAATTCTAAAATTTTAATAATTAAAAAAAAAAACAATTTCAAATGCACAGAAAAATAATATTCAATTGGTGGCATATCAACCTGTGAAATTTTCACTGTTAGCATTATTGTGATCATTACTCATTAATAACTGATCACTAAGCAATTATTCAATTTTCTATTGGCAAATATTTTCGCGTCGTTCTGATGTAAAATTCAAATGATTTTACGCAGAATCATAGTTGGTAGATGTATTAATGAGAAACGGAGGCACTTTTTTAACTCAAATTATTTGACATAGCCTAAATTTATTGTTTTGAATTAATGAGTTAGGGAGAAGGGAAGGTTATAGCTTGGGAACTACATCTACTTCTTCTGAACATAGTTGAAGCCTTTTCAAGTGATGTTTTGATTTGTTTGATGTTTTTTTCTCAATGGTGTCACAAGTGTATTTTCCACTCTGACTCGCACGTAAAGTTTATATTTTTAATTAATTTAGGTTGTTAATGTGGCAGAGTTTTTGAATCGCTCAGCTATGTTGTTTATCATGCAATTTTGTTCCGAATATTCCGAACGGCCTAACTCTGTTTGTATTCTATGAACGACTTAAAATCATAAATAATAAATAAAAAGCAACTAGAATCACATTAATCTTTCAGATTCTTCGACGTGCACTTTAATAAAACACTGGCAGCTTACAGATAAGCTTTTCGGCAGATGAAAGTTAATACTATCAACATAAAAATATGTTTTTCAAAATTTTCTGTGAAAATATAATACATTACAATTTTTTTTTGCAAGGTTTGCAATAAAATAAGCGTTCTTTTATTTTAAACATCAACCAACGCAAGTATTTATATACAAGTATTATCATCGGCTTTATCATTTTCATTCCTAAAAAGGTAAAATGTACTACTCGCGTCTATGTCAAATGCTAAATAATAATCGGAATCTGTTTAAATTACGAATTACAAACAAAATATCTGTTGATTATATTTCATTCGTTATTTATTATTTAAAAAAAAAAGACAAACATTTCCTGGTTCGATATTTGAAAAACTCCTACTACCATAATGACAAGAGGAAAATGTTGCTTGTGCAATGATGGAGGACTTAGCCAGCAGAGGAATTGAACCCACGACGCCCAAACTACGGTCAAACTCTAAAACCACTTATTGCTTTTCAGGCGTTTTAGCAGTTCAGAATAAATACATCCTAAAACCGTAAACCTTTTTAGGACGATTTATGCTTGAGAACCTTACAATAAATGCATTCGTTTGGACTTATAATCAAAATATTATCGTGGTTTAATCACTTTTTGGTCTTGGAGCGTTGATTTATGCTTTATTAGCTTACAACAAAAACCGTGTTCTGGATCGCGCACCGGTAAAGTTGTTAGTTTATTTGTCCGTTTGATAGCGAGTCGGTTTATTATCATTTCTCTTACTTTGATGATTTTAGATATGATGTCATTATGTTAGGATTATACCTCGTTCCCTCCCGCCTCTGCCCCTTTCACCTGACTTTACAACGAGCTGATGCTAGACACATTCAATGACGGAATCTATACTCCCTCTCTAATTAAACAGTTACATCACCAATGCACGTCCGAATCCGTCTACTTAACAAAGGATGAAAAAGTTTTTATCAAATGCGAGCGCTTTGAACGTTCCTGAACACGAATATATTATGTATTTGAATCATTTGGCAATCAATCCAATTACGAATGCATCTGAACTTCACTTTCCTTTTTTATACAGTCTGTCGGTTTATAAATATTACTAAAACTGATGTTGTGGAGAAAATTCAGATTGTTCGTATAATCGTCTTTATTCAGTTTACAAGATTAACGAGCATCATACGAACAGAGAACTATTTGGAGAAAAAGTACGAACAGAGAACTCTTTAACCCTTAAATAATTAAAATTTGTTTGTGTAGATTATTTTTGTACTGAAAAATTATAATTAGAGGAAAAGTTCATGTAGTGCACGTGTCAAGTGTTGATTATTAAATAATACTTTCTCCACCCGTTATATTGTTCTATGGCGTCATTTTCCGTATAGTTGTAAAACCATACTTGAAGTAAAGGTTAAATGTCAATTGATCGCGTGGATCAGTAATCCAACAACAAGAGCTTTGGCTCAATCAAGATCTGAAGTAATGAAATTAAAAAATAACTTTTTGTTAGATCACAGATTTTATTTTAATTTTTACGACCGACCACTTTCGTTTAGCCTAAGCATCATCAGGGTACAAAATTAAACTAAACAAAAAATACAAAGTGTGCGGTTATGTATACATACAGAGGGAGAACAAAATATGAAATAAAATAATAGAACAGTGAGAAAATAAAAGAATAACATTTAAATTACAACAAAAGAACAGATAAAATGAGACAGATAATATGAAATGAATGAGGCAAAATATCAACTGAGAAGATGATTAAGTAAAAATGAGAAATTTTATGAGATTACAGGAAATATACCGAATATTGGACTATTGGACAAATATAACTAATTATTAGGAATATGACTATTCATTTTAAAATTAATTATTTATTATATCCGGTCGTTAATACAAATTATAAGTAAATCTGTGGTCTTGTACAAAATTATTTTTTCGTTTCATCAAATATGTCATACCACAAAGTAATTGCTTTCTACGAAAATGCACATGAAAAAGTTGGTGTTTTTTCACGTAACTGTATACAACTGTTAAAATATAGTACATTGGCATGATTCGAATACACGGTAAAATTATATCCATTTTATATTCTCCGTCTTCTCGTAACTCTACAATTTTTTATAAACCTTTGAAAATGATATTGAGGTTGTCATTAGTTTAATTGGTTTGGAAAGTGGAACTTTTGTGTTTTATCAGATATTACCGAAAACCTTATAAAATGATATAATATGGGGTGTGTTTATAACTAGCACATTGTTATTGTACGGCTAGGTACATTTACATATACTGACTCGGTCTGAATATTAATTATTATGTAGCGGTCCGAAATTAGATGTGTCAATCCGTCGGTGTGTGACTTTCCACGTTTCAAATATGTTATTCGATCCGCATTATACTTTGTAATATCTACATTCTAGATATAGTAGGTATAAAAAGTCCCATTTCAATCAGTTTTAGAGTATTTATAAGATTTGATTGATAAACCTACGCATTTAGATATGACATGTAAAACATATATAAACGGAGTGGTTAAATCATCATTCAATTAATTAATGAAAAA
This sequence comes from Drusus annulatus, assembly GCA_022651775.1. Taxonomy (NCBI): domain Eukaryota; kingdom Metazoa; phylum Arthropoda; class Insecta; order Trichoptera; family Limnephilidae; genus Drusus; species Drusus annulatus. The sequence goes on from JAGWCC010000965.1 coordinate 10,259, forward strand.
TCTTTTAGTAAAATCTTCTATTTTCCATTCAAGATGTTAGTCCGAAAGATTTGCAATGTTGTCTCGATAGCGGCCATTCATTATTTATAGCCGGTCTAAATAAACAGGAAGCTATTTATAAAAATAACTATGAAATATCCCGGGAAACGAGAAAATTTGGTGTTCAATGTTTTCTGACAAAGTGTACGTATGACCGGTGTCCCGCTTTTGATTGATTTTACTGGTTTGTTGATTTCGAATTGCGGTACGTTCGTTTGGTATTAAGCTGGTTAGAAAAGATGATTTACAAATACGTTAAATAAAGGCGAGTATACTGCTTCTTATCAACCATAACAAAAATACAACTGCGAGTTTGTGCGCAATATTCTCTTCTAGTTAATTAATACTTAAACAATATAATACACTAGATTCTCTATTTACACGGTTTAGAAATAGCACGGTGCTACATCCCTTACATGTGCTTACTAGTACTATGCGCAGGGGCAAAGGAACACATCGTTGAATTGACTGCCGATGAAGTTCTCAGCGAGGCAGGAATACTCGAAACTGTTTTGGAGAAGTACACCAGCCCCAAAGAAAATAATGACGATGACGAAGGAGGTTCAATAACAGAGTATTCAATCCTTGAAGCTGCAACTGGCTAAGAAATTTGGAAATCATTTTAAAACAAATGATCACAACGTAGAACGAGCTCCGCTTGCATGACTCGTTACCAAGAGTCATACAAGGAACTCACAAAAAACCGTCACAGTGATCGATAACAGAATTTTTGTTTAAACCCAGTAAACTCTAAAAAAATAAAGAAATATGTGCAAATAGTTTTGTCTATTTTCCGATAGTGAATAATCTGTGCAAATATTTTTTAGTAATTAAAAAAAAAAATAAGATACAAAAACAACGGTGCATTTTATTTATTGATTTTTTATACAAGGAAACCTATCTATCAATATTTTTTATATTTATTTTAATTTATTTATTTTAATATACTTTTTTTACACGGTATTGCGTGGAAGGTATCTCCGTGCAAAAAGAGAGTCCATTGTTTTATACTCATATAGCAGGTGTGATGATGTTCGAAACTAGTTGAATTTTACTTTAAAAGAAGTGACATTCGCATATTTTTCATAATATTTCTCCATAAATATACATTTTATTATTTACACATATTGTGTAGGAAAAATTGTGTGAAGATATAGAAGATCGCAAACAATTAATCGCTGCCTTGAAAGTATATCACTATATTGTACAAGTATTGGTGAACTAAAATAAAATAAAAATGTTTTAACAATACTTTCGCCATTATTAAAGAACCAAGCATCTCACAATGAGAATAGTGTTGTTCAACAAAATAAATTCTTACAGTGGAAGCCTAATCATAAGGGAATAAAGGCAATGTTTTTGTGTTTTCGTTTAATTGAAGACAGTAAATAGATAGCATCAGTAAATTCCAATCGATAAAGTTTTCCCATTGGCTACAGATAGAAGATGGCGGCAAGGTTGTCTTATTACACCACTGACAATTCCGATTTAGTAGCCAAAAGATTTTCCAAACACACACCCGCTCTAAAAAAACTCTTTTTAATGCCAGGTTCACAATCAACGATAGTATTTCCTCGCTTGTGTACACTACGCTAACGTACGAAGGCACCAACGTATGGAGGTACTGACGCATAAAGGTACCAACGTATGTATGTAGTTACTAACGTACTCTATAATATGTATACTGTGTGCCGAGAGAAGGAGACTGGGTAGATTCTTCGGCGGTTTATTTGTCAGTAGGTACCGTGGAAGTTAAATTGAATTTGCTATTTCTCGTACGCCATTTGAAAACTTTTCTACCATTTTCGGAATGCTCCGCGACACGCGGCGGTATTCGTTCATTTGAAGTCATTCTCTTCACACAATTCTGAGAAAATACTCTAACCTACATAGATACTATACACATTAAACATTTCTCTCAGGGTACAGATGGAAACATGATGTTTATGGCTGCTAAATCAAGATATTTTGAATTTAACGTTATGATGTGTGAATTGATAAAAACTCTCTTTAATAAAACATCTCATGGGTAAACTTAAAAATAAATTACTTGTTTGTCTTCAGATCTGATTTTATTAAATTTGCTCAGCTTATTCGGTCTTGAATTGTTTGATCAATGAAAACATTTTCAACTTTCAAAATCACTGTCAAAAATTAACACAAAACGCTATATTACTTGTTCCGTATTTCTCAATCTAAATCATATGCGAAGTCCTTTAAATCTTTTTCCACACACTGCAAGGCTAGTTCATGAGCCATTCATAACAAGTTAAAAAGATAACAAATAGTTGAACATAGTTATAATAGTAGAAAGTGGAAAGGTTTGAAAAAATCATTATTATAGTCACATATAATTACGCATTTTGACTGATACATTATTTATTTGCTAGTTGGGAATGACTCGTGCGTCAGCCACGTGGTGTGTGGTCGAAGCTATTGAGGCTCATAAATATGTGGATTTCAAAGAATTCAACATATTTATGTGATATTGTTGTTTAATAAATATTTTACCATGGATAACGATCACATAACTTTGTAAAACATTAAAAGCAACAACCTTTCATTTTGCCTTAAAGTTTCAAAGCTAATTCACTAGTTTACGGAAAATTTACTGCTCATGACTCGAGCTAACTTTCCATTGCTGACACATAACTTTACGAGAATATATCTCAGGTGTGTTACAACTCATCCTGAGCAACCGCACAACGGGACTTCTCGGACAACGTGATCCAACCTTGTAGGTTTTAAAGGATTTTAATGTTCTGCATGCATGTAATACGTGTGTACGTCATATGCACTTTACCTGCAAGGGTCACGGTCTTTAATAGTTATGTTAAGTTATAAGCAAATATTGAAATAGTATATATGTAGTAAACTTTTCGCCACTTTAGTCTGGAATCCAGTTCCAGGATAGCTTGCTTCTACGGAAAAATCACAAATCTACATGTGCTCAAAAACGTAATTTCTCTCTAGGCTTAATCGTTAGAGTGTATTAACGTAATAGTGTCCTGCGAAAATGATCAATTATCGACGCTATGAGTTGATCATAAATTTGTCTACCTTTGTGCATAGAAGTATGACTCCGATTTGATGAATATAAATAATACACCGAAAGGCAAAACAAAACGTTTGACAAAAGTTTCATAGTTGAAAGCTGGGTTTCATAAAGAAATCATACGGCGGTTATTCAATATGTTCTAGGTAGAAACCCACACATAGTAATGTACGAAGTTCTCTTATTCGGTTTGTGGAACTTTTATCGATGTTTGTAAACCGGCTTTATTCTTAATTTGAATGAAATACAACGTCGTGAAATAATAGTGCCAGGAAGGAAAAAAAAACAATTTACCGCACTTCAAATTATATCAAATCCGTGAATAAACAATGTTTTGAAATATTGTATTCAACAGACCTGTTTATGATTATTTAATCACCCTTTATTCGACAATTGTGTTGTGTAGAGTGTAGGGCAGCGTATGTGTTTGTACATATGTACATTAGTTGGCATTTCTCATTACGGCCACAAACACAGCAGTATTCCCCACTTGTCGAACTTTCTCACGCTTATTCCTTGTGCGTACAATGGTCACATATTAATTTACATGCCGAGCTCCCATGAAGCGTGCATAGCACGGTTCTTGGTTCTGCGCGTCAACAGTCAACAGTCAACACCATTAGAACTAAACTCGAGAACTCTGGCCGCGGCTGCTTCTTGTTCCGCGTCCTCTTCGCTGTTGTTCCGCGCAGCCCACTTGCACTAACTGTAATAATAACTCTTACATTTTATTTCCAACGGCGGCCCTAAATATGTGCGTTCTTTGGTCACTGGGAAAATGTTTTGAGAGACCAAAAGGCTGGCATTTTTTTTGCTAGTGAGCCATAGTAGCCATTGCCGATAAATCGGACGGGGAATAAGTGTTTTCGTACTTCTTTTTATGGATACAGCTCGAATTTTAGATATCTACAAATATTAGTTTTAGTAAACGGATTGTGAATAAGCTTATAGCGTTTTAGTCACCAAAGCACTACTGCCTCGGAATATTTTTTTAGCATAAATGTCTGTCATTTTTAAACCATAGTATTGTTTTATCGAATACGCCTAACATTTTACAAATTTTGTGCATAGATTGTTGAGTCGTTGGCTAAATAAATACGAGTGTCTACAGATTACTAAAAAAAGCAAACTTTTTAGGGAGTTAAGCCATTTACTGGACAAACGCCTGCGGACTGCTATTACCAAAGCGGATTTTTAAGTGCTCTAATGTGAGGTTACTTCAAAATAGTATGATATTATTCTCTTAATCTTGCTCTATAATCAGATTTTCATCTTTTCCGCTCTCCATCCCACCCATTCGAGGAATTTTCTTTAGTAAATACGCTGTTCTTTAAAAAATTACCGTGACCCCTTATTTACCTTCAAACCGCCGTATTAATTGAAAAACTGCAAGAACGTTGAGAGTGAAATTAATACAAGGAGAACACATTATTGATTAAATAATGTACCTACGATTTTGGAATGTGGAAACTAAAGACATTTGTTTAATAAAAGGTTCAATATATTTAAATAAATTATGAACATGAAAATCCCATAAATAATGTACGTATTCCCCGAAATAAACGAACCGCGTAAAAAAACCCGACAAATCCTGACGTGCCCATTGATTTAAGGTAAATATAAAAAAAGGTTTCATGTTCATTACAGCCAATAAATCAAATCGTATAGTTAATCATACAGATAATCTACGTTCATGATAGCCTTCAAGTTTCTTACAGTAGTTACGTTGCATCGTTGCATCACTAGATTTAATGACACCAGCGGCCATTTGCAGGTAATAAGATAAGGTAATAAACGTCTCAAGAACACAAGAAGTGATCTCAGTGAAATAATGAATGACTAAATCAACAGAAACTAAAATTGCAAGCAATGTAAGTTCAGCTCTCGTGTACAAAGTAGTATTCCCTTGAATTACAGCTAATCAAAAAGCCACGATGGGAATAGACCAGAACAATGCTTTTTACACATTTCCATTGAGTCAAAAGGACCACCGTTTAGAGCGGTTTTGTAACATAGGCCTGTCCCAATTCGATCGGTGTGAGCATAAAATACTGTACACTTTAAACAGATGTTTGTAAATGCTTTTTTCAATGATATAACGCTATGTTAATGCCATGTACAAAGTAAGGATGGCGCCACTGCACCTGTCATTATCAGTGAAAGTTTCATACTATTATATTACATATAAAACAGTGTACAATACATACTCACCTACCATTAAAACATAAAACAACTCATTATTTACGATGTACAACGACACAATCCAACAAAAAGATAAGGTTAGTTTTATCCAAAATGTGTTTGACAGTGAAAAATGAGCTAGACAGTAAAACGGAATGTGTCAGTTTGGAATACATCATGGCGACTGATAACTGGAAATAGCTCCGATATGAAAGAAGTTATCACAGTCCATTGCTGCTTGCGTTGTTTGTTTTGTTTTTGGTTTGCGAAGGTTTCTCCTCGATATGATACCATAATTTACCAACATAAGTAATAATATCGACATTACGGGTCACATTATAGCACTACCAAAACGGACATGTACATTATATGAATGTGTACATTTTTAATTAAATCAGATTAGTAGTCAACTGGCAAAATGCGTTGGGATTCCACCTAGGCGTCGTGGCTTCAACTCCTCTGCCAGCTAAGCCCTCCATCATAGCACGAGCAACGTTTTCCGCTTAAAATGGTGATAGTAGGAGGAGATAAAAAATCAGGTTACTCATATTCCGAGAATGATTATAAAATGTCATTTGACAATAACAAGAGAAAAGTAAAAAAACTACAGAAATATTACTTACCTACGGGAGTTGTTTGATGAGGTAGGTTCCCGGAAAACAGTTGGCAAATTGAATAACCGCGGGGCACGGTGTATTCGGACATTGATATTCTGTATTTTCGCCGTATTTGTGATAGGCGCGCGATTGTGTTTGTTACGCCGGGGTCGAGCTGATGAAAATTGGTAACTTGCCGTAACAAAGGCCAAGCAATCGCGGAAATATCGACGGCGGTTATGTGGCGTTCAAATAAAAACATTCCCTCCGGTCTCTAAAGGTTTCCATCGCGAAAATACGAGTAGCTTCACGTTTCATTCACATATTGGGCGGGTTTTATCCCGAAAATCATATTAACGTATGGTAAATAAGGTTAAATCCTATTGGAGGTTGACTATCATCATGGCAATCTTCACCCTGAAATAGAACGGCAACAATCCCATCAATCTTCCCCTTTATTAGCAGTTGGTTAGTCGTGTATTATGGTTGTTTTCCATGGTGTGACTAAGATTTTTGAGATCAGTTTTTTTCAGCTAAGAACCTCTTTAAATATCATATTTCACACAACCTAACCTAATTGTTTTAAGTTCTGTACCCACTTTGTTTATTTTCTTCTGTGTTTTGGTTTAATTTTTCCATAGTAAATTGTCTTTTGGAATTTTGGATTTTGAAAAGTTGATAATTCTAAATTTGTCATTCCTGACAGCCGACTTTGGTTATGTAATTAAAAAGCGCAATAAAAGATTATTGACAACCCAATTGTAGAAAAAGTCTAACATAACATTTTATACTCAAATTGAAATTTTGGACTTGTTTTCGAACGATATAAAAATATTTTATTGACTGTTTTGTTCGGAATATCTATCATCGACTTCGGCTTACGGGACGCTGACCCTCGGCGTATATTCCGGCACCCCTTTGCCCCGCCAGCCCGGGTATCGTGTTGATTAAACTGTCGCAAGGGGCATCAAACAAAAAGTATCCATGTGGCTGCATCGCAACCACCGGCAACATAATGGGTTCCAGAAGGGGTCTCGCGGCCTGGCTTATCTACCTCAGAACTCACTTACGCGTGGCGAATCCAGATAGTGAGTATAAATACGTCCAGATTTTGCACAATCCTTTCACAAAAGGCTGTAAATAGTAATTTCAGATACATTCTAAATCTAGGTCAGTTATATTAAGCCCTGTTTTATGCTCAGAATGTAGATTCGCCATCACCAAGTTCCACGTAAAGCTGCGCACGCTTGCACGCTAATTTGGTTTTCATAATTTTACTGCCGCTGCTTTGAGATAATTTTTGAGTGGCCTAATCGGGAAATTGATTGTTCCCTGACGCATTTCACCCGAGGTATTTGAGAAACACTAAAAACCTGAAACATACTATACGAGAGAACTTGCGAGTACATAGAAGCAGTAGTTGCCGTGCAATCGAGATATAGAATTTTAGTCAATAACATTATGAAGTTCACAAAACTATTGACACATTCGACCTTTAAATGTAGTTCTAAGTGCGTATATTGGTAAAATATCTCGTGTAAATAACACAAAAAATATTTCCATCGAATTGAAATTGTTCGCTGGGAAAACAGTTTTCTGTCATTACCGATAAAATAAACATCACCAAAATCTTTACTATCAGCCTCTGCAATAAAACAAAGTAAATCACCATTTTAAAGCGGTTCTTCGGTATAGGCACGCAAGATAATACATACATAAATACAAAAGGAAGATAAAACATTGTTAACATAATCTTATCTACAAAGCACAAAACGTTTTTTTTTTTCAATAATTTTTAATTATTCCACACGTAAAAAGATTTTGTAAAAGTTTTGAAACATTTGAAGATCGTAGCTGGTATTATTTAACAAAAAATTCAAGAGATCTAAAAAATATGTAAATACACAAAAAAAAAAAACATAAAAAAAACGTGAAACAAATGTATCGTAAAGTTTTTGAACTTAGATCTCACAAGGTTCCCTAGCGCCAGACAACTTTCTATTGTGAGACTCAACGTCTCGAATTCTTGTTGAAAAATGGAATTTGAAAATACTGGTTATTTATCTCACACAATCTGATCTTCCATATATCTCCCGTCCATTCTTCGCATACTGATGCAGGCCCGTATCCGGTCTCCGCCAATAGAGTGTGAGCATACCGGATGTCCGTTTTGGACGATGGCCATTTATGGAAGTTTTAGTCTCGCTATCTTTTCATTCTGTGCATGCATTCATGTCAATAATAATTATTGCCCCGGGGCTTGATAACCAGGGGTATTGATGTTTGTTTTTGCCAGTTTACGACGAACGCATCGTCGCTATTCGCGTAGCGGGATGAATTGCCAGTTTCTGGCCAAACGTCATGCAAATAATTACGTCGGTAATAAATAATTAAATAATATCTTGGTTTTTTATAACGTTTTTATATCGGCGCCAAGATTACTATCGCAAGTAATCAAACACGCGAAGATAACGCAATCAAGTCATATTATTCTCAGTACTTGCATACATTACGTTGTGTTGCACAAATTGCACTGAAACTATTTATTATACCTTAACCAGGGGTGTGTCGTGATATTTGTCTAAAAATTACAAATCTTTGTTTAATATTCGATAAGATTTTTGTTGTTGTACAGAAGACGTTGTGTATGGTCCAGACTCTTCAATAGAAAAAAAGTATGACTTTTCTGGTGTTTATCAGAGATTTGGAGGAAGACATTTAACGTATTTCTCCGCACCACATTTTCTCCTACAAGCTTTTGCTCCCCAGTCCAATCTAAGTAACATAATAGAAAATAATCATAAAATCAGAAAAACTTAAATGTAACCAATGAGAGAAGTTAAACATTTTTTTTTTAAATAATGCATTTTAAATTACTTTTCGTTACTATCAATAGTATCAATGACTAAGAAACGGTAACAGTGGTGTAATATTAAAAAAAACCTATGGTACGCCTCTGCAAACCAACAAAAATTACAATATCTTGTATTCATATAGTCATTTATCCATTTGCAAGTATCTATTATTTGACGATGCGTCGTTATGCAATTTCAATGAAGATATCTACGTACATACATACATACTATGTAGATGCACATGATTTCCTGACCTTTGAGACGTGGGTACTTTTTGTTAAGAGAAGCCTACATGATGAAAAAAAATGACCACTACAAAGATATGTGATTTGTATAATAAATCAAGTGATAACGCTATTTATTTCTCTGAAAACTAATCTGCGTATTCGGTATCGCGGAAAATACTTTGATGAATGGTGGAATTGATTGCGGTATCTTATCTAAAATTCATATCAAACGGAAGAATGTGGATGACGACCGTTTCTTTAATTCCGAAAAACTAAAGTAGAAACGCTCGTGGACTCTATTGCTGCTAAAAGTAATTATTAATATATATATAATCATTGGTAGGATTAATTTAATTAAATGTTTTATTTTATTTAGGAAAACATACAGTTGTATACAAAATTTTATAAATAAAGTGATTTAATTTATTTTATAAATTAAGTGTTGCATTAATCAGTGAAGTTTCCGCTAATAATATTTAAAAAAAAACTAAAATGGAATTTTAACGGATACTTAGTAAAATCTTATGATTTCTTATATTTTGACTTCACCTACATATATACGAGTATACAGGGTTATTGTATTTGTATCGAAATTTTACAGAACATGAACGAATGAAAATAAATTTGTTCTATTCTTAGGTGTTCGCCCTTTTTTGAGGGCCGGCCCTCACCGATGATAGGGTAGTTTGTCCTCTTAAGTATTTTTTAAAGGTTCGTATTCTGAAAAGCCTTCAATCTAGCTAGTGTTGCAGATATGATATTTTAACATTCAATAAAGACATACCGCTGATAACTCCATTTTAATATTTCTCTTAAACGGCGCATGTAATAGGAAGTGAGGTTGCCATGCAGCACTTCGCGGCAGAACAGCGGTGTTTTTTTAAACGTGCTGATAGTACAGACCTTGTTACTAAGTTCAACTTGTGTTGGGACGGGAGTAAATCGTAAGTGTTCTTTGCCAGCCCGACTGCCAGTCAATCGATACATTTATATTTAAAGTGATTGCATGTATAAAAGGTTTCTAAAAGCTTTAAGGACTAAATAGAAATACGATAGCTAGGGTAGTGTTTTTATTTTATTCTTAAATTAACCTCCTTTGAAATCAATTAATTTCATCCAACAATGTTAGGGCGCTATTATGAATATTTTAAGGATTGGCCAATTAGATATTTCTCTCGTCTGTAAACTCTGTCTCTTCCCAGCAATTAATATTTTCAATTAAAGGAAACGATAAAATTCACAGGGGGTCTGATTGGTGAATTTGAGACGTGGAAAACCAATTGGAAGCCAAGAGAACGGAATATTATCTTGATGGAGCAGTATTTTTTACGTTCTGTTTTAGATTAATTTTCATCAATGGCAGCGTGTAGCTTTTCCAAAAGGTCACGGCAATGCTCCCTGTCGATTATTCTCCCCCTTTTCAGAAAGTATACACTAAAATATCACCGAGTATGACTTTGCCGGCGATGAACCAGTCCTAAACTTCTTTGATTATCTCCCTTACCTACTCCACTGTTTCGATTGCTCTATGAATTTCGGTTGAAAGTAATTATTCAAAATCGTCAGTGGTACCAGCACGACACAAATTTTTTTTTTTTTATAACAGTCCATCATCTTTATACACTCTATAATATCGAGGGTTTTAAATCTAACAACGTTATCTACAAAAGTGCACCTTTTAAGGAGAGCCAAAAAACGTTTTAAATATTTTTATTGTTACTCAACAAATATGTTTATTCTAAACCTTTTGTGTATGTTTTATAATTTATAGTGTATTGTACATTTATCTTGCTTATGGCTATGCTTAAACTTATAGGTATGGTCTTAAAAGAATATGAAAAATAGTTTTATGTAAAAGGTTACTGTTAGCGTTGTTTGATGCTGAGTACGGCTGTTTACTAGAAAATAGTAACACTAACAGGTGTTAAGTTTTTTGAAATTGACATTTTCATGAATTCTCTCTGCAGTTTAATTAGTGTTTGGCTAAAAAACTAAACTAGGATACATAATGAATTGATATTTTCTAGACAATTACAAAAAGCATGATAACACTCAGGAATAATTTTTTTGGCATAATTCTTTTAAATCAAATATTTTTCGGAAGATATTTTTAATGCTCAAGTGTATTTCTGCTGCATCATTAATCCATGACTGCTTGCAGAGCGGGGGGTACGGCACTGTATCTTTGACTTTTTGAAAATTTCATCATAATCATTAAAATACAAATGGTGGTTTCATTTGACGGTAGCAAAACCACACTATATTTATCATCTTCGCCTGATTACTCTCAGTACCTACTTTTTTGTAGAAACATAGCCGAAACTACGGTATTTCTGATCTGCCCCCTACACGTGTCGGACAGAAAAATAAACGGTTTGCCTTCCTGCCCTTGGTGCAATACCCTGTTCGAGCACGAAGCTACCTCTGCAGCACCTCGACCAGCCAAATCCTCAGGCCACATACAATTAGTGGCAGTTTTGTTGAATATGTTGTATGAGGTAAGGTAAGTCTATAAACAGTTGTTTTTAAAAAAAATATAAAATGACTCTTGCCTTGATCTTGGGACAGTATCTGACAGCCTCAAAATCAAATTCAAAGAAATAAATGTTTCCGTGGATAGCTTCTTCTTTCTTCGTGGTTTTGAAAATTATATCTTTTTCGTTTCTTTGAATATGATTTGTTTGGGCTTAGATGATATTCTCACTTTTTTGTTCTTCTGGTAAGCTGTCGTATGCGAAATATTTACCACACAAATCCTTTCTCGGCGTGTGGAAGGATATATTAAAGTCACTGTGGAAAATGGTGCGGTACTCGTAGTATGATAGCTTTTCTAGGCTAATGTTATCAGTGCTACTTATTTTATAAGCAGATCGTATACGATAACAATATTAAGGTCACATTATTAGTTAATACTCTTTTATGATAACTTTTCGACAATAATGGGCCTGTACTCTTGGAAAGAGTTGATGTGTTCGACAACAAGATCGCGACTTCTTTGAGGCCGCTTTATAAAGTGGTATTCGAGTATGCCTCCCAAATTTTTTAATGTATGATAGTTTTTGAAACATTTAGGGTTGCGAGAAAAAAAAGCCCTGGCAAAATTAAAATCTTTCATTAGCCTTATGAAGATAGAATAAACGACTATTTTTTCTTTTAGAATTATTTCTTAGTGACGTTCTACGAGTTTTTGACTGCTTTTCTTTTTCTTAAATAAGACCATTGACGAACTGCCTTTTAAGCTTACGACTGCCACTGCCCAATATTTTGTGTTGTAGCTGATCTTTCTTCACCATCGAATTGAGGATTGCATTTGCATAAACATTTTGAACAATCTTTAGGTTTTGTAATCTTCTTAGCAATTATTTGGTTGCTATTTGAGAATGTGTGCTGCTCACAATGTTAAATGGCTTTCCTCTTCTTGTTTCTTTTCCACCATGATGATTTTCTCTTATTTTCATCGGGTTTTCCGCTAGAGCGGTTTCAGTGTTTAATACATTAAACAAAAAAATATTTAGTGAAGAAAGTAAACTGTCAAAAAGCCTGTGTGTGCGCAATAGTACATAACTACCGACATTGTACAAATCGCAAGTGCGCTCTAACGTTAAATTTGGCAGCCATTTTTGGTCTAAAGCCCCAAAATACCTGAAAAAAACCTAGCCTCTGTACAGAAATGGGCGGTCTGGTTGATAGATTCTCCAATCTTAACAAATTGCAATCTTTGGAGCACAGACGTCAGATGGAAACGCTGTCTTGTTCTACCGATAATTGAATGGAAGATACTCAAAAGAACTTTTCAATTGCGTGCCTAACGTTTGTGGACCCTTGACATTTGGTACGTGAGAACAAGTCGCTTCTAAGACTCGTTCTTGTGTTCAACAGCTCGGCTGTGGATTGATTTGCCGGTCTCTGTGTTTCCTCCCACCTACAACATGGGCCTCTTCAAATCTAGGCTCATTCTTTTTTTTCTTTCAAAAGACCCTCCAGACAGCATCCTCAAAGATGACATGGGCCCCAAGGGAAATTATTTCTCTCAGGGCCTCCTGTTTGGAATTAATATTAAAAAAAAAAACTGTCATACTTTTGAAGTCCACTTTCCGTATAATAAGTCATAATAAGTAATCTGAGATCAGGATATATAGATATATCACTTTGTTTACATAATCAACATTGTTGTTTATATAATATAAAGTTATGTCCACAATTTTAGAACCATCCCCAGAAGACGGTTAATTCTGTCTGTCACAATACGCCGAAAACTTATTTTAATTGTTTTTTTTTCTTAAAATAAAACGATGTAATGTCCTCAAAATTTTGCAAAAACACTTAAATAATAGATAAAGTAACAAAAACGTTCCACAACATGATAAATCAACTTTAAATACGCATTCTTCTGACGAACAACAATACAGTGAATCTAGATAGAGTGCGCTAAAAGTAAACCGTTGCACTTAACGTGTTGTTTGACAATTCGATTTTTCTTGTGACAAGAACGTTAACAGCTTATACAATCTTTTGATAGTAAACAAGGGTAACTTTATGTAGTGAACGTTAAACTTTTCTGACCATTTAAGAAAAAAACTAGAAAAGATTGACGAACCGTTATGTAGCCGAGAATCTAAAATAACGTTAAAAATCACATTTTTGTAGATAACGTTGTTTGATTTTAAACCTTCGATATGTCGCCTGCGTTTTGGTTCAAAGTTAGCACTCGCGGCACCCGTATCTACCAAACTTTTTTCACCCACACATTATCACACACACTACATATTCCCTCCAGTATGCTTAAACCCTATTTTACAAAATGCACACATACTTGTCGGTCACTCAGTACCATATTATGGACTTTAATTTCTGCAATAACTGACGTCGAATGTCTGACACCGCGGGGGCTATCTTGGATGGATATCTTGCGTCTTCTAAATTCAGCAATTCATTTTGCCACACTCACAGTGGCAGGGAGTCACCGTACAAACTAAACATATTTATCAACAAATAGGTAGCGTTTAAAATTTCAATAACTCCTCAATGTTAGAGTTTATCCGTGTAAAAAAAAAACACCAACACGTCTTATTTAAACATCTGTCGAAAACTAAGAGACGTTTCGCACTCAAATGTTGGCAGAACGCTATTAATTGGACGTAGTTATGAAGAAAGCATCCAACCCCAAAAATATGAAACTGAGAAAGAGGCATTTGAAGATATGACGATACAAAAGCATATTACGCCATTTGTGAAGTGAATATCGTTATTTTTTTTTATTATGATAATTATTATAAATAGGTCATTAATAATATATCAATGTGTTTATTAAAAAAAGTATTTCCTATGTTATTCTTCATTTTAATGTTTTTAAACATCAATGTAAGTCAAATATCTGCGATGTGGGTTAGTAAAAAATAGAATTACCAAAAAATTATTGCATTTAGGGCTTGAATGTTTTCAGCAGATACAAATCTTGTATTTATCTGTAGGAAAACATGTTAAATTCGATTTTGGCAAATTATAGGTTCTGCATAACTATATATAGTCCAATTGTGGTCAGGGCTAAAAAATGTATAATTAGATTAATTAGGTTTATATATTTTAACTCTTCACAACATCGCATACATGTATATGTGAGGTACTTCTAAAAAAAACCCCTACCTTTTTTCTTGCTACTAAGAGATCCGTTGCAACATCTCTTTCTAATACATGCATCGTTTATAAGTAGAGATTACAACCGGTCTATGAGCGCTATTCCTACGGTTGGCTGCGATACCTCGGGGTAAACGAGATGTTCAACCACCGCCAGTTGACTCGCAGCTCCGGCGAAACCGCAACGGACCTACTCGCGTATGCATCGCGTGTCCAGGGGCGGTGCCCACCTTCATCCGCTGGAACCACGCAGCTCGGAGCGGAGCTATTGGGGGCTGACACTGCTTTACTACTTTACAAACTCCAACATATTTGAACAGTCCCCGTCAAACGCCGATCGGCCTGTATCAGCTGTCAAGTATAACGGTAGTTGTTATTTTTATCAGCAAATCACACTTTGATCAAACGCTGATACTGGCCGATAATAAGCGTTAAACCGGGAACTTCAAATGTCCAAAAGACAAAATGGTTCTGATCGTCGATTTGATGGCCTTATTGTCCCAGAAGCAGAGTGCGCAAAGAGCAACATTTTCTTTAAATAAAAAAATAAAAAACTTTGTATAAGACCACGAATATAATTATTTTATATTTCATGGCCCACCGGTTTCGCTTAGCCTAAGCATCATCAGGGTACAAAATTAAACTAAACAAAAAATACAATGCGTGCGGTTATATATACATACAGATAAATATATAACCACACACTTCGTATTTTTTGTTTTGTTTAATTTTGTACCCTGATAATGCTTAGGCTAAGCGAAACCAGTCGGTCATAAAAAATAAATTATATTCTTGGTCTTGTGCAAAGTTATTTTTTCATTGCTTTAAATTTACCAAACCACAAAGTGTTTTTTATGAAAACATAACAATTTTGTTGATGCGCATAACAATATAACAAATCGTACTAATGTGACATTATATCCACACATAGATAGGCTGTGAATCCCCTCAACTATCGGCCCTTTATATTGTGACTGAACTAACCATTTAGCAGAAAATCCGTTTCCGTTTTGAATTTCAAAGGTAACGCATCTCTTGGAAACATATTTTCAGCACGAGCTATGACATTCTAAAAGATTCTTTCGACTGTCAACATACAATTTAATACGCCACATTGTTTAAAATACTTAGATCAGGTTCCTGCAAAAATGGGAACACACAAAACAAGCAAGGTATACTTTATTTTAAAGTAACTGTACAATTATTTTCACATTCTTCACACTTCGCTTTGCTAATAAGTAAGAATAGAGTTATGCGCAATGATTGTAGAGGGTTTCCCCGATGCATTTGTCGGTGGAGGTCTATTGTTTTGTCCATTAACGATCGTGAAATTACTGGCGTCATTATTTTTGTGAGTGTGTATAACTTCAAATGAATAAATAAAATGATATGGGATCAAAATCAAGGCTAGTAACCAATGCTTAAGTGCCGTAGATTGACTACTTTCGAGGAATGACGACGTTCGAAATGCATTTTTTTTTTTAAAGTACTTTTTTCCAAATAAAGTGTTTTATCTGACTCCAACCCAACGTCTAAATTAGTTTATCAAATGGTCTTTTCTAGCTAACGCCAAACCTCTGTTTATTTAATTTAGCGATTTTACTTTTGTTACTTTTGGACGAACTGTTAACCAAACTTTCAAAACATCGTCTGAATGTAAAAAAGGTTTTTCTCTTATACATTCGTATATTTACAAATGTAAGTGTGTAAAGTGTAAGTGTGTAAGTGTGTAAGTTTGTGACGTATGTGTGTAAGTATGAGACGTATGTATGTAAGCATTTGACTTATGTGTGTTAGTGTGTGACTTATGTGTTAACATACGCCATACATGATTGCTTTTCCAGATCTACTAAGTAGACAGGCGCGACTGGATGTATATCAGAAAATAAACAAACAAACTGAGACCCAGCGTGATCCCAAAATACATTGCATTTTTCATTTCGCCTTTTGAACATACCGTTCATTTTATTGACTTTTGTCGAGGATATCATCAATCAAAAACAACATTTTCCTACAACGTAGATCTGGGGAGAGCGCTTCTGGAATAAAATGATTTGAATTGACTATTTATTATTTGCATTTGTATTTGTTATTCGACAAAATATAATTAGACTCGATTACAATTGATTGAAGAAATTCGAGTAATGAAAGCTTTTTAGAGCAGAGAGAGTAAATAAAATTGATCCCAGTGACACAATTCCAATTAATATTTAAAAACAACAACAAAATATTAATTGGATGAATCGCAAAAGCTTATTTTTTATTTTGTAAATGAAATTATGAAAATAATGAATCATCTCATTTCATTGTGTAATTGCTAACTTGCTTCCGATGGTCATACAATCCATCGCTCTTTGTTACCAGCAATCTGTCTCTCCCGGTGTATCCTATCCAGGTAGGCCAGCAAGTTTTCCTTAAAGCGCTGTTTTGGTCTGCCGACTAGTGACTAAGCTGTACTTTGTACTAAGCTGGGATTACACGACCAATCCACCCTGGTTGACTGGCTCTACCGCTGATGGTTATGAGGGTTAATTAGTTATTCAACAAAACTCTTGATTGCTTCTACGTATCCACGTTCCTACTGCAAATAGTTGTAATTGTCTCGGATATATTGGCTTCGTATTCTTGGATAGGATCATTATGTTATACACGATCAGAATTTTTATTCCTCCCACCCTCTAAGGAAGGCAGTTCAAGGTCTTAAAGTTATAACAATTGCTGCGCTGTAAAAAACAAAACACAACCGTGAACAAAGAAAAGTGTACGACTCTATATTTCAAAAAGTATTTTATTTTGTACCTTTAATACCTACATAATATCAATTTACCATTTCATATAGTTCCATTCATCTAAGAATCATCTTAAACTTTTTGTTTGATTTTTTTTCATTTCTTTTCAGGTAAACGACTTCTTTAAACGAAACAGATGATGGATAAATGTAAGTGGTTACCTAAAGTTTACTATTAGTGAACGCTCTACATAAATACCTAAACTGGTTTGCATGGCGTTAAATAAGTACTCATCAATAATTTAAAGCACTCAGTTAAGCCTTTACAAAAAAACAAGAACTATAATACATATAAAAATATATATTAAAATTACTTAGTTCAATTTTATTTTTGGAAAAGATTTTTTTTTTATATAAAAGTGAACAAAAACATGTTATTATTTATAACGAACTTTCACAAAGATAAGTATTTTTGATGACTTACAAAAAAATTATCCTTCCACGAGTATTTCCTCTGTTTGAGTACTGAAGTTAACAAGCTGCCACAAGGAATAACATTGCTCTTAATATTGAGAAACTTTCATCGTTAAACTATTTATCCAAGAAGAAAACCTCGCTGTGAGAACGAACAGTAAGGAAAAGTAAAAGGAAATTAAATGTACGCTGGGATTACCAAATATTTCAGTGTCAGTTTTAAAAACAGAATCATTAGATATTACCTGGATGAAAAAAACGGTTTGCCTTACACCATAAGATTTAATTGACAAATTGTGCTCATGTTATGGTTTTCACCTATGTGGAAAGAGATTATAAAAAAATATGTGTGGAAGTTGTCAAAGTGTAACAGTTTAAGAACTGCCTCAAACTTAGAGAACTTTTTTTGCTTGGGGGTGATTTAATATTTTCTTTTGAAATACGTTTTTTTTAATTTTTTTATTGTAACAATTGCTTTTAATATTATTATAACTATTAATTGTATGTATAACTGAGCCCAGTTGTGTGTCTAACACATGTTTCATTTATTTATCTACCATTATTGTATCAAGTTTTCGTTAAAAATACATTTTAAGGGACAGCACTCAAGAATGATGGTAAACGTTACTTTGTAGCATTTTAATACAAGCAATTCTACAACATTTTATATGGGTAGTTAGAAAATTTTTTCCAGCGAATACATTTTTTTTAACTGTAACCCTTTAAATTGTTTTAATAAAATACTAAAATGTCC
The DNA here is from genome assembly GCA_022651775.1 of Drusus annulatus. Taxonomy (NCBI): domain Eukaryota; kingdom Metazoa; phylum Arthropoda; class Insecta; order Trichoptera; family Limnephilidae; genus Drusus; species Drusus annulatus. The sequence continues at coordinate 28,802 of JAGWCC010000965.1, forward strand.
GTAAAATGTGCAGTTTTAAAACCAGCAAAGGCATTTATGAAAGTTTTTTTTAATGCATTCTTAGTGTGCATTTAAAAAAAAAACTTATAAGTTTATTGCTTAAGAACTGTATTCACTGGAAACCGTAGATATTTTCCTACCTACCCGTATAGAATTAACAGATGAATCATTTGTAGTATTGCGTGTACTAGAAATCCGAAAAGTGTGTTTTTTGGGTGCTGACCCTTAAGACGGGATTAATAGTAGTATAAAGAGCATTCCAAATAAATATATGTCATATGCGTAATATATATATATATGGCAAATGTTGGGGTCGAACAATTGTGAGTATATTTAATTGCTTTGGCACGATCTATATATAATACGATAAATTACAGTTAGTTACGTAGGAACTTGTAAGGCTAATCCGCGGTCACCCGTCAACTTTTCAGCATTAGTCATGAGGTTAATGTTTATTTTCATTAGAATAACTTGTGAGTGATTCAGATAATGCATCATTCATCCGATACCTATAACCTACCTTCGGAACCGTTTCCACGTTGAAGGTCACTTTGAAAGATTACCTACTGAAGTTGGTACCTGTCCGTAGCAAGTGAATGGAATTTGAACATATCTTACACCGCTGGGGATTCGCATACATATAAATAATCATTTTCGGAAAGATGACGGCAATTCAAGTCATTGCTGTCTGTCTTTTAAAGTTTTGCGGAAAACATTACGAACTATTATAGCTATTGTAGTAAAGTTTTAATGAAAAGCATAAAATGTTGAATTGCATTGTGATTCCATTATAGCTGAACGGATGACGTTCTCCTATAAAGCAATAATATGGTGATAAAGCAGCCGCATGAAATCTATTGACAGTTATTCTTATCGTAACTTTTCATTGTATTCTTACAACTGACTTTTTTGTAAAAAAAAAGTTTCTTTGGTTTGTACAGTTGTCTGAGTTGTGGGATGTAAAACAAATATTGACCATCCTTTTAATTACTTTTTGTTTCAATTTCCATCTACCCTTTAACCATTTTTATTTATATTTATATAGAGTGAAGAAAAATTTTTAGAATCAAACAACTCGATTAATTAAGAAATATTTTCGTATAAGGCATTCACTTTGTAATTTGACATATTTAGTGTCAACTGAGATTATTGTTATTTTTGTTTTCTTACTGTTCTCTCTTTTATTTTATATTTTCCCTCTTTATGTTCTCCCTCTGTATGTACGAGTATATATAACCACACACTATGTATTTTTTGCTAAGCTTAATTTTATACCCTGATGATGCTTAGGCTAAGGGAAACTGGACATAAAAATAAAAATTAATTCTGTAGTTTTATTTAAAAATATTATTTTATTTTCATTAATTAAGATTTTTTTATTGCAAACAGGAGGTTGGAATTACTTCAACAGACAGTTTCGGGTGTTACTTGGAGACAGACTGTCTGAGATAGATTAATTCACAAATTAAACCATTAATGGTGTTGTTTTTATAAACATTCATATTTTTTTAATCACATTTTTTTACATAACCATGGTAAAATCTTAACTGTCTTGTAGGTATTAGCGAGTCCAATTAGAATAAACAGTTTCATTTGTCATTAACGAGGGACGAAAGACTTTATGATAACTTTTCCAAGAAGTATGTTTATATTAATGAAACAAAATTTAAAAAAATGATAATAATTCTGTAATATCACCCATGGCCTGTTTGGTACGGAAAATAATCCTTAATTAATAATTGAGCCTGCTACATTCCGGGGCTTGACTCCTGCAACGAGTAATTTGACAAAGGTTAAGTGGGTATCCCATGATAACCTCGTCTGTTGATCTTTAGCTTTCTTACTGATGATTTCATTAAGTTTAACTGCCCAACACTTTGAGCCTCATTCCTAATTCACGTAACGTCTCGTCGACCGGGGCTTAATTACAGCTAACTAAAATACCTGATAATTGGCCATAAAACAAACCTGTCTTATGAACCAGAGATCGACAGTATAACAATAGCTTCTAATGCAAGCGCTGATTTTATAGATATCGTCAATCGGTCGGCGAAAAGGTGAATAATAACCCTTGAACATGTAAAATGGTCTCCTAACGTTTTAAGTCTCAATGCAATATTGGCTTTTGTTTTATCGTATGTATTTAATACCACCATTATTTTTAAAAAGGACGATCATTTATTTTATAATTTAATAGCCATATGGGTACCACTTATTTTGCAACTACTTCAAAGGGTGCGCAAGAGGGTTATAACAATACACCAACAATGATAAAATAGTAATACCGACCGGTCGGTAGCTGAGTGGAGAACGCGTCGGATTCCCACCCGGGCGTCGTGCGTTCAATTCCTCTGCTGGCTAAGTCCTCCATCATTGCACAAGCAACATCTTCCGCTTTTTATGGTGGCAGTAGGAGTTTTTCAAATATTGTCAGGTTATTCGTAACCCGGGAATGCTTGTCTTACTTTTTAATAAAAAAAAAAAAATTAAAAAAGTTGACGGTGAATTTTCTTTGCTCCCGTCTCTCAAAGACATGCACTTCCCCGTGTAATAATTAAAGTAACATTTTTAAGTACTTCACAGAAAACGCTTAATAATTGTCTAGAAAGGAGTGTTTTACGAGTATTGCATTTAACTTTTAAATTCAAACCGATATAGCGTTTAAAAACTTTAATAATTCATTGGAAATGGTGCATGAAACTCACTTTGCAGGCAAAAACAAATTGAAGACATCCAAAGCGACGTCGTGCGTGTTAGAGCGATTAATGCAAAACATCATTCAATTATGGTTTTTATGTTTATTTGCGTGAAATTGGTAAAACTCAACCTTATTTTTTAATAAGAGAACAAACCAAGAAAACAAGCATTTTTATTTATTATTTTTATTTTTTATATTTTCGCAGAAAAGCAATAACTTTGTTGTTTTACATATTTAATGAAAATTAAAACATAACTTTATAAAGGACCACAGTTTTTTTTTATGACCGACCGGATTCGCTTAGCCTAAGCATCATCAGGGTACAAAATTAATCTAAAAATACAAGTGTCCAGTTATACATATATACATACAGAGGGAAAACACGTTTTAAAATAAAATAAGATAACAGTGAGAAAACTATGGAATAACATTTCAATTATAATAAAGGAACAGAGAGAAAGAGACAGATGATATGAAATGAAAGAGGCGAAACGTCAATTGAGAAGGTGATTAAAGAATTGTGAATTTTTTTATCAGTTTACGGGAAATATACCTAATATTGGACTACTGGACAAATTTAACTGATTAGAAAAAATATGACTATTGATTTTAATGGCTTTCTTTATTTCTAGTGCTTCTACATAATTTAATATGTTGCCGTGACCATTTTAATTAAGAATATGAGCATCGGTGCTTTTATTGAAGCTATGATATTTTTCAACAAGATGGTTGGCGTATTCTGAAAAAAACGAGGGTTTTTAAACATCGAAGATGTTCTTTGATTCTAACATTGACATTACGGGTTGTTTTACCAATATAAAATGTAGAAATATCACTACAATCCAATTCATAAATTCCCGAGATGGATTAGAAATTAAGTAATTATGCGGATTGTTATTTTTGGCTGATGCCGTTTAACTTCCACCTTTATTTAGAAATAAGAGTTGTGAAGTGAAGGAAGACTCAGAGTACCGTCACCGTCACCGGCCTTGCAATGCACGTATAGGTAGGTTGTATAGTGATTATTTGCTCACCACTCGATTGGTTCGGCCAACATCCAATACCGAGAATTGGCTGCATACTTCTGAAGAACATAATAATTCTGACTCACAGTCTCGCCGAGCTCGGGCCGGAATAACATCTGAAATACCTAGTTTAAAGCAAAAAACTCGAACCAATCGCTAATGCCAATATTAAAAGTAATCAACAAAAAATGTGCACAGTTCTTACTAACTCCTCTTATGCGTCTCAGTAAAAAATACCGATTTTTTATTCCGAATGGTTTACGTTCGCTGAAAAACTATTGGACGTTTATTTTCGCGGGAATGACGATGCGGTGGCTGCAATTGGCAAGCTTCCTTTTGCATAATAATTAATTAAATTTTTTCATAAATATTCCTTTATGGGTAAAGTGCATTCTTAGAGTAATCGAATTGTGAATGCATAATTTGTTTATTCTCCGTAAATGGTTTCCCTTGGGTGTGTTTACCATATCAAAACAAAGTGATTTGGTTGCGATCTTTCGATTTAATAAGATAACAAATGCATTATTGACCAAGGAAATGAGTCATTTTTCCGCTCCACTAAATTTAATGTGTTATAAAAAAATATGTTACGATCATTGCTGTCGGTGCGTCATTTAATGTATTTATTGATAAATTTATTTTCTTAAAAAAGCAGTATTGATTTTAAACATTGTTTTTGTTCATAAGATTTGTCAAAAAAAAATCACGACATAATATGTCATGAATATTATTTGACAATTGTATCTGTTTCCCCAAGTAAAGTTGTCCCGTTTTACCCCAACTCACCGTAATCGTACTTAAAATGATATTTCTCGAAACAAAAAATATTATTTTTTTATTTTGTTCATTTGAAACTTTGTTTTAAAACTATTTTTCCGTCAATATAATCATCAATATTCTTTTCCTACAAAAACTTCTGACTTTTAATTTAGATTCTAGATTAGAAGCCTCAATTTGTTATTTATTAGATGATTGAGATATATCATTGGAGGACAGAGACGTTCTGCAAACCTTTTGTGACTGAAGTTCAAGAAGATGCATCTATCATACTACAGCCTTGGCAGAGCCATGTTGCAAATATTTGTTTCAGTTTTATGCTTTGTTTTCCGCTTACTCGTACAGACATTCCCTTTGCTATACCCACCTAGCTTCTTAGTCAAATTCTTTGTTTTGTCCATTGATGGACGTATATATGCTTATATTTAACGTCTTTCTTGCAAACATCTGTAAATCGTAGACGAAAACCTCGGCGAGGTCTCGGCTCCCCACAAAGCTCTCTGCATCAAATAAACACTTTTGAATTAAATACTCTATGTTTAGTATAGCCTACTTTAAGAGTGCGACAGCAAACGTATTTCTAGATCAATAATATGATGTATACACTCAAATCAGTCTTAGAATATAATGTATTTGAAAAGGATAGTCTGGACTATGTAACCATTCCGCAGATCCTATTGAGGTCACTCAGAAATAAGTAGGTATGAAGGTGTAAACAATCCATCAAATAACGTTACAAAATTAGTTTGATGCAAACCAGCTACGACCTTAGAATATGCAAACCAGAAATAGAGAAATAATAAGAACTTGAAACTGTTTGAAACCATCCTTTATTTACACTGAAGGTTTGACAGGAAGAATGTTCGATACATACTTGATTACTTCCACATATATCTGCTATGATCATATATCTGCTATGATATATGATGTAAACTATGTTCTATTCAAACATTAAAGTGATGCAACGACAGTGATCCTTATTAATAATAATTTATATTGACATTCCACTATTTTCTTCTAGGAAAATATTTGAATCATAACCACGAATGACAAATAGTGCGACACTGTTTAAACACAGAAAGACATATCTAATATCCAATAGAGATAGACTTGACTCATCCTTATCTGTAAAACAACCGTACATGTTATTTGAAATATATTTGGTTCCGAGAATGAACGTGGCAATGTGACAATATATTGCTTTAGATTCTAACTATTCATGATAATTTTATATTGAAAAATTTCAGTCATCATTTACCGATTGCTTAAATCAAAACAAAACAAAGAATAAATTAGTTTCTAAGTTAATCGGGACACCTTAAAAGATTTCTTAAGAACCAATTAGTTAGTTAATTTGTTCTCACTATTGTATTCACGTGGTCGTACTAAAAATAAAGAGCGAAATAAAAGTCTTCGACCGCCTGGTATAAATAAATTCAAATTGTATTCCCTTTCAGTTGGTTTTCAGAACCCTTACATCTTTTAAGTTGTAATTTATTTTTTATTTAGATAAATCGTTCGCCATTAATTATGGGAATCGGCGGTTTGGATATAGTGCTAGGGGCCCGGATTGGGCATAGATTACAAAAACCTCGTATCAGAACTATCACTCCCGTAAAAATACATATTATTTGTGGTGTAACAAATATTCTTCGTTCTAAGTAAAATTAAATAATATAACTGCCCAACCTTGGAAAACGGTTATTTAAAAAAAAAATGTTCTGTACTATCCAGAAAAAATGGAAGTGCTATTTTTTATGCCAAAAATAAATTTTAATTTTAAGCTTTTCATTTTCTAAGGAAATAAAATGACTATGGAAATGAACTGTTACTGTTCAGAATTTGTTAAAAAGTTATATAATTAAGTAAGTGTTGAAATAACAAATAGTCAATATTTCATTTTTTGTAAAAGACACTACATAATCCATGTGTAAATACAGTGTAGGTATAATCTAAAAAAATACTTGAAATAGTTTTAATCGGGGGGTTGGTTCGCCAATCCGCTCCTGCGTCCGCACGCTATGGCGATAGGTAATTCGTAAGAGACATTGGCAGATAAGCTATTGTTTTTTTAATCGATTTGATCAGAAAGTGAGTAGAACAGATATATTGCTATATGCACACATCGTATCCTGACACATCTTTGGACGCTGTAACGTTAAAGGTTAGATTATAATTTTGTTTTAGAATTTATTTTTAGGGGCATGGTCAAATATTTCCAAACTTCCTTTAACCCTTTTAAACTCTCCTCCTCCCTCACCCTTTTGCCGCACATCCTCTTTCTGTTTCCGTGTAGTTGAGACTCTTGTGCAAAATTTCATTAAAACTGACGAAATTAGGAAACAAAAATATCGATATTGTTTTAATTGACTTTCTTGACCACCAAATGGTGACGGTGAGGCGTTGCGCGTTGGTGGTAACCTCGCGCTGGCCGCTTACCTACTTCAAGCAGAAACATAAGTACACAGAGTTGTTGTCTGGTAGCAGCTACTTATGGTAGCTATGGAATACTAGCACTTCTATTCTCGAGTCGATGATTCAACGTCGGTGAGATAACGCCGGTTGACCTCCGCCGGGGTCGAATAACGCACAAACGTCTTAATTGGGTGCCACAGCTTGGACTATTGGTCAACAGTCATCAGCTAATGCAGGTGGAACGGTGAGGATAACACCAATCAGTTAATTATTATGTTATGTTGCTTTAGATGACACAGATTCTCATTAAAAAATACACTTTCAGTGCATTTTTTAAGACTAAGGATATCAATACATTTTCAAAAGAGAACATCTTATTTTATATAAACACTTGGAAGGTTAATTTGTCAAAGCAGTATTGCTTTCGATTGCAGTTAATTTTCAACCCACGCTCAAAGTTTTGATCGACAATACAAACGTTTTAATCAAAAATCTAATCCGGCATCACGGGTTTCACTATTGAAATTGCATCGGATAAACACGGATCACTTTAATTGATATTCTCGTTTCTCAATTATTACTGCGTTTGATGTTTAGCATGCTGATTTGATTTGCAAATATCAACAAAATTTACAACATATGAACACAAATGATTGATGGATAGGTTCCATTAAAGTTTTTCACTGCAAAGAATTGCAACACCCGAGTCATAACAATCATAAATTACACAAAGATGGTCAAAAGTCGTAAAAATAATTGTTTTTTTCGCTTACATTGTTTTGACGATAACTATAAATGCAGACATTGGAGGTTTTTGTTTTATAATCGCCAAAAGTTATGAAGTTGTCAACAATATAATTATTATAAATGTACTCGTTTTTCTACTTTTCTGGGCGGATTATCATTTGGTGATTTTTTATAGCAATTGTCAATCAAGCGCTGGACAAGGGGAAAACGTGTGTTGGGCATTTGAAATCCCCAGAACGAAATTTTAAACATAAAATAGAATATTTGTTAACCTTCTAAATCGTCACAAAACCATATCACAACAGCATTTCTATCGTGAACATGAAGCGTTAAAATATCGATGTAGGTGCCAAAAAGAAAAAAAAATTCGCCATACCGTCCATCTTGGTTTGAAAGTTTAATATTTAAACTTCATATAAAAAGAAAACACTTTGTTGTTGGAAATGTATTAATTATGAAACTTTTAATTATGAAAGCTATTGATACGAGCTATAAATAAACTCGCTGCGAATAACCAATACATTTATGTGGAATATATCATATACCTATATAGTTGTTCGATATTTAATTTGATCCCCGCTAGAGAATTCGCTTTTATTAATGTTACAGTGCATGCTATTATTAATATTTCCAAACATAACACTAATGGTGTAAGTAAGTTAGAGTTTTGTTACCAGCAATGGCACAATGTTAGTTCAGTTAATTCCAGTTAATTATTGTATAAAACATCACGGCATTGCTCTAATTACGAATGAAAACATAATTATTCTCTGGGCAATCGGCACGAATCACCAATATGATACACTGTTATTCAGATTGCTTCTGCAATAGGTATTGTCATGCATTAAGCATTAATCACACCAACCAACGTGTAGGAACTTCATAATATTTCTTTATCCGATTGTTATTGGAAATCATCAAACGGTTCTCAAAGAATGCATTCGTAATTTACTGCACTTTGAGAGTCATCTAATAACACTTATAAATAATATCGAGAAAATATAATGAAGTGTCTCAAACAGGATTTATCAAGCGCTAAAACTTGAAACAGACCACCACACCAACTGAAACTAATAACAGTTAACAGAGCGGAACTCAAAACTACAGATATTAATACCCATAAAAATTAAAATCTATGCTTAAGTTCAGAAATAACTCGTAATAGTAACTTATCTAATCTAAAACACACCTTTTATCACTAGACTCTGAAGACGTTTATATTTGGCCTTAGCTTTTGTCAGAATTCAATTTATAGTATTTGATTTGTTTTGAATGACGTTTAACCTCGGTTTAAGAGTTCCATTTGTTCCCGACTGTCCGGAACCAGTGGGAAGTGGGAATATGACATATCTGATTGGGGTGTGCTATGAGTCTGAAGGGAGTGGGTAGGGGAAAAATGGGGAAGAGGAAGGTTGAAAAGTACCTGGCTATTCAGATTTGGTTGCTAAAGCCATTACAAGCAACGTTTCGATTCTGAATGGTGGTCTTTCGCCACGGATACTGACACGGAGAGTATCTACCACTCTGGGGTGTGCCGCAAATATACTATATATTATTTTATTTCAAACACACGTGATATAACACGTATTCATAAAATAGATTTGAATCCGCGTCCTTTGGATTCGTAATCGAGTAGCTTAACGAGAACTTATTGAAGATAGAAATATAAAAAAAGTATATTAACATAAATTTCTGTGTGCACTTTTCCTTCCTGAGGAAGGGAAAAATACGCCACCCTCATAACATCGCATATTTCTCGACATCTGAGTGCAAATATTTAATATTTCCTCGCAGTCTAATTTTCCTCGCTTTTGTAAAGGAAGTACCTACTTAAGGAGTGGAAAAAATATTACTTAGGATCAAGAAAACTCGGAGAATAATTTCAAATAAATCACGACGACGAATATTCTGTTTATGTTCTGTTTCCTTAGATAAAATATTACCATTTGTGATAAAAAAAATACAGTTTTACGGATCACAAATTTTGGAAATGAAATAAATTGAATGATTGAGTTACGTAGAAAGTCACCTCCATTCGTAAAATCCGAACGCAAGAAAAATACTACAAAATGGGGATGAATAGTCAATTAGAAAAGTTACTTTTTTAATGAAATGAAAAAATTGCTTTGTCTGAGACTACAGGCTTTAATTTTATTTTTATGACCGACCGGTTTCGCTTAGCCTAAGCATCATCATATATATATATATATATATATATATATATATATATATATATATATATATATATATATACTCGTATATTCCAAAGCCGGGGAAAAAATGCTTGAGGCATTTTTCTCGTTAAAGATAAATAGCTACTATTGAAAAAGGTTACAATTTAGATAACAGGTTTATTTGGATTCACTTATTTGTTCGACAAATTTTTCCGGGAAGAAAATGTGTCGCAATCACCCCGTGGACAAACATTTATCATTATATTTTCAAATAAAATATATATATATATATATAGGTATCGTGCAATGCCATGCATCAACATCAAAAGATCAGCACGTCATTAAAGCAACTGAGTAAAAACAACAAGGATTCAATGTACGAGTATATCTAGGTGAATATAAGCATCCCTGGCGTACAGCAACGGCGGATAGACGGGTCCACAGCGCCGGATCGAGCCGGACCACGACGGCGGATAGACGCGGACAATGGTGAAACTAATGGTACAGTTACGGCTGCGGAGCCCAGCGTCACGGTCCGCGGCGCCGCCAGCTGCGCGTGCGCGGAGTGGCACGCACCGGACTCCGACTGCCGCCGGAGACACGCAGGGAAGGATTCTGAATTGATGGACTTTTAGGCTTTTCAAAATTTTATATCAGGGATTTGAGCGCGGAAAGCGTACTAAAACATTTGCAAATATATCTGTATGCGCAAGGAAGAACGGAATGAGTCGATAAAGGCAGTAGTTCAGGAGAGCCAAAACAAAATTTAGGAATTCCGTTTTTTGTATGTAATCATGTCATATCACAATCCTTTTAAAAAAATGATAGCATAATTCTTTATGAAATTAATACAAGAATTTTAGGTAAAACGTTAAAAAATGCTTTTGCTGGTTTTAAAACCGCACCTTTTACTGACATTTTGGTATATATTTTTTAATAGTATTTGAAGGATTACAAATTATATTCACTGGAAACCTCAGACATTTTTCTAACTACCCATAGAAATTTGCAGATAAATTATTTGAGGGGCTTAGAAGCAAAGGCAGCAATCTCCTTCATTTTAAATTATTTCTTGGAAAGTTGATTTAACGTTTAATGCACTATTCTTTTGTGAATATGTTGATAAATTTAGAGATAATCGTTTCAAATTGTTCCTAGTTTAATGTGCACTAACATTTTTGTACACTTCATTCTCCATTTCTTTATAATAATCATTCAAAAGTTGACAATGCTACAGAACCGTATTTGGAGATTGCTGCCTTTGCTTCTAAGCCCCTCATTTATAGTATTGCTTGTATAAGAATGCTACAAAGAAACGTTTAGCGTCATCCTTGAGTGCTGACCCTTAACTCAAAAATTGATTTTTGTGTCTCATTACGTTTTTCCTTGCGCACACGGAAATATTATTCAATTACGGATCAAGAATGGGACGTTTAGATGATTTGGGCATGTAGAGCAAATAAGCAAAGAAAGGAGTGTGAAAATAATGTATGATGCGAAAGTGAATGGAAAAATAAGTCTGGGACGCCCGAAGAAGACATGGCACGGTCAAGTGAATCAAATACTAGAATCGGGCTATGTGAAGAGTCAGAAAAACAGAAGAGTATGTATGAGACGATGTATGAATGTGAATGAAGCATGGAGTGTGTGACAAGACAGATTTGTACGGCGGTTCGTCTTCTCTGCCTTCACTTCAGAGAAGCGACGTGATAGTTAGTTAGTTTAAATCACTTATTATACTGTTGCGGAGTGTAAGGTTAGCGTGTGAATTAAATGCCTGTGAATACTCAAACTTACTTAGACCTAAAGTTTGGAATTTGCCGTCAAATGTGTGTCATGGTGTAATTCTTATTTGCTGAATCTGTCCCGTTTTAAAATTATTGATGTTTGCCACTTCAAATAACACCCCCCGTTGATCGTCGATTCAAGTCAACGTTTGACAGCCGTCGAGCATAACGGTCATGAAAATTAAGAGAAAATCGGCGGTTGCCGTTAGATTTTTTTGGCAATCGGTGCTGATTGCCGATTTGCTACGATATCTAACAAATATGACAGGGGTTTAGAACAAGAGGCTTTAAAACAACAACAGGCTTCACTTATTGACAGGCAACCGATTGACTGTAAAATATGAAAATAATATGGAACAAACATATGTACGGCGTCTCGTCTTATTTCGACAGAAATGGATGTTTAAAAACTCCATCGGTTACGTTAAGGTTTGTTGCGTAAACCCGAACGTTGTAGACACAAATTATCGTAAACATTTCTTGATGCCTGTTCTCACCATTCGAGAGTTTTTATCGTGATATATGAATAGATATTCTACTTTATGATGAAGATATCTTCTAAGGATTATACGATTTATGGTAATGAACGTAGGTAAAAGAAGGCGCTTATCCAAACCGACGAAAAAAATTATTCAATATTTAAACATTACTATTTTAATGAAACAGTATTATTTTTTAAATTTATTATTTTCTACTGATTTTATGGTTTTTCTTTATTATTGAGTATCTATGTATTACAACTTTTATTTTATTTTATGTATTAATATCAATTATGGAATGTATTGCATTGCACTACTCCTGCATACCTTCTGGAATAAAACAGTTATTATTTTATTTTTATCATTAAACATTTTGCTAATTGCGTGTTTTAAGTGTCGAAGGGCAAACATCAATGAAAAGTCGTCTAAATGAATTTTGTGTAATACGTTTTGCCCTTTGATTCGAGGGTTTAATTTTGTCGTATTTAATTGAGAGATTTAGGCGAAAGAGCCATATTACACGCACTTGTAATGACAACATGAATGCTGGGCCTTTCAAACAGAGTTTTGGGAATTCTTTGATTTCTGAAGTTCCTACATACCTATTCCAGATGTTCAACGCTCACTTAGATAAAGCAATTTAAGTCATCAAACCTTTTCAATGTCTGTAAACCGTGTCAATCTGTAATATATTGTTCCATAGAAGATCGAAGCTCAGAATAAAAACATCAATAGAAATTTACAGGAGAATGTTTTATAAACAAAAAACATTTGGTATTACTATTCCGATTGCAAGTTTTTTGTAGTACGAACAAAATACAATATTAAAATATACAATGAAAATTAAATAATAACTTTTTACAAGACCACAGATATATTTTTATTCCCAAACATCTGTGGTCTCATACAAAGTTATTAATTAATTTTCATTAAATATGTCAAACCGCTAGGTGATTGCTTTCTACGAAAATATAAATATGTACCCATAGAAAATGTCCATGCAAAAAATATTTGGGTAAAAAATCACACATTATTCAACTGTCTCCATACATGATGTTTGAATTTAGGGCGTAATATTTATAGGTGCTGACGTGTGGTTTCGGCGCCGAATGCAACATTATTAACAATGAACCTTGTTTCAGGCAACAGCTAGAACGTTGAACTCTCATACCTATGTACCTACACAAAAGCTTTGCGTAGCTTTAAATCATACTAGAGTTATAATGCATGGTGCTCTGTACCGATAATTTAAAACTTGTACATATTAATGAATTATAGCCGTTAATAAATTCTCAATATCGATTTGTACGTAATTCGCCATTACTGTGCTGGTTTTCAAACTGCACCTTTTACTGACAAGTTAGTGTGTTTTTCATAGAGTTTTAAAGATAACGGCTTATTTTTTTTATTTACTGCAAATATTGGACATGTTCCTAACTTCTCATGTAAAATTTAAAAATAAATCATACGCAGTATTGCTTGTATTATAATGCTACAAAGAGACGTTCAGCGCCATTTTGGGTGATGAGCCTTAAGCTTTATCTGAAGCGGATTAGGTGACATTTGTTTTACATTTAAATTTTAAAAAAATGAAAGAGTTTCTTATCTGATTTTGACAAAGAAGAGTATCACGCATGTTCATTTCGAATCCACCTTCCGCACATATATGTCGCTACGAATATTTGATTAATCACCGGTGATACACCTTTGCCCTTGTACTAGAAATCTATTACGTTCTAAGAAAGAATAAATACCAATCGGCTGGATAAGAAAACCACACGAGCATTGCGGTTCGCTTTTTCCGCTTCGAGTGCCAGTGGCCAGTCACCATTCGCCACTCGGCTACAATGATTAAATACAATTACTTTCATCGCTGGCGTCACATCCGCAGCGATAAGTCTCGCTAAAGCAAACTGCTGTTAGCCGCCGCACTACGTTTATTCCAGCACTTTTATTTTAATTTTATGCGAATACCGTACAGGAGTCTCGACTGCCTCTAACTTACAACTGTCCGAAGCCACTGGGAGATATACTACCATACTCACAACTAGTAACTACCCCAATTAGGGTGTGTTAAGAGACTGAACGGTGTAGAGAAGTGAAAACGAAGGTACCTGGCTATTCAGATCACCAAACACGGCCAAAGCCATTTCAAGCAACGTTATTTATGTTCAAGTATTTTTTAAAGACAAATAAAAAAAACACTTAAGGATCAGCACCCAAAAATACACACTTTTTGGCTTTCTAATACAATCAATACTACGAATGACTTATCTGTTATTTTTTTATGGGTGGTTAGGGAAATGCTTAAGGTTTCCAGAGAATACACTTTTTTACTGTAATTATTAAAATTCTATATGAAACGTTTACTGGAATTTCAGGTAAAACGTTTGAAAACGGATGCGCTGATTTTCAATCTGCACATTTTACATAAATTCTAGTATGTTTTTCATTGAATTGAAAAAAATTGCAGCTTAATTTTCATTCACTGGAAGCCTTAAACATTTTCCTAACTGCCCAAGTAGCATTTACAGATAAATCACGTGCAGTATTGTTGAAGTTAAACGCCATTTTGATGCTTAGCATTAAGGACATAAGTAGTAATATTACCACATGTGTGTAATGGCAACACGCTAGAAAATTATCTACTAGCGCAAGAGTGATCAAATCCTCAATTTAAAATATGCCTATTCGGAGATAGTTGCTATTGAAATGTTGACGTTATTTTTCAGGTATGACAACATGGGTTAAGATTTATTATGCGGTCAACCTTGTTTGTTTCGGGATATCTTTAAAATATTAATTATAAGTGCGTGTTTTTGACGGTTAGATCACTATTGCAAGCCACTGTTTTTGGCGCCATATAAAAAAACTTAAATATAAAAAATATATTTTTCACACCATTTTAATCGACGAAAAACCGCACCGATAATGCGAACGAGAGCAGGTAATATTAAAAATATATATTTATTTTTTTCTTCTTTTAAAACTTTTTTTTTTAAATAAAGATAGGTGAATATATTTCATTTTAAGAGAAACAGCTGAAAATAAGCATAAAATTATAAAAATAACCAAATTATAAAAATAACCAAATTATAAAAATACAATGAAGTTTGTTGCCAAAAAATAATAATAAAATATTAATATAAAAAAAACTTTTTTTTCCTTCTGAAAATAAACAATTCCTTAAAAAAAACATTTCGTTCTGAAAATAAGTAAAAGCATCCTCGGAGTGATTGAATCACCAAACGGCGCCATATAAAGTTGACTAATCATTATTGAGCTATTGCACGCGGTTGTGTTCAGATCTTTTTTCTAAAGTAAACGGTTCAACCATTTATGCAAATGGTATAAAATTTAAAAAAAAGTAAATTACACCGTTCAAAGTTAATTTCAGGGGTACATCAGCGGAGTCGTCCTAAAGGTCACATTTGAAGAAAATGATATTACCTCTGCGTCTAGGCGGCGCGCTCGTATTCAAATAAAGGTGTATTTCGAGTAGACTGAGTTAAGTGGCTGTTCAAGTCACTTTTCAGTTAGTCTCTAAATTTTCTTTCAACCAGCCTCCTCTTCGAGGCTACAGCATTGAAGCGTAGCGAAGTGGAACAAGTATTTAAGTTGTCGGAATTAATTTATAGATGATGGCTTCAATTGCCGAAACATCAGTGGCGCAAAGACAAAAAAACTAAAAGAAATTAATAAAACATTCAAAATATCCCCGCAATTCAAATATCAGGTATCTATTAGAAAACACACAAGAGAAAAAAGATAGCGCTTGCCGGGAACGGAATCTGAATCAAGGGGATTCCGGCGTCTGATTTAATTTCTAAGATATCGCGACAACCTTCAGACCTGAATATATTATCATTGTTTAATGCTTTACCCGTCGGGACAAAAAACCTTTATTTAATGCAAGCGATGTGGAATAATCACTACAACCTAAATAAAGATTAATTAAAACGTTTTTAATAAATATTCTAACCGTTCTGATCTAATTCCATCAAAACGTGATTATTAATTCCGTGATGTATTTCCTCGAGCCGCACGCCAAGTATATAACTATCTTTAGTTAAATGCTTGAGTGTATTCGTTATTCGTACCTAGGCCCACAGAAATAGTTTTATGGCATCCGACTGCCAGTTGTAAACTGGATTTAATCAAATCAGAGTTACGAGTGATATTGATTCAGCGTTTGATTAATAAGACAGCAAAATGCTTTTGTATATTCGGTCACCAATAATAAAATGCTATTAATATATTATGGGTAAAATAAGCATGGAAAGTTTGGTAACAATAAGCTTGTGAGTGGATCGGTTCAATGACTCATTGGTGATTTTCTCATTAAAGATTCTCAGCCATGATCCCCAGCAATGACGAGCATGGTAAGCGATGAACCCATGCCGACATTGCCGACCACTCATAACGAAATGGCTGTTATATTCAACACACCTTTTGTTGCAGTCGTATTATTGCTAAATTGATAAACAGTGTGCATAACAGAAAACACCTTCTGCATATGGATAAGAAACTATGAGGTGCTAGTTTCAACACTCGTTTTACTTACTTAACAAACTGGATAAACAAAATGGTACCTTCTTTTATTTTTTGACTGTTAAATCAATTTTATTAAAAAAAAAACAAAAATGGTTGCGTTCTTTTTTAAATTAATTTATTTTTTAAATTTCACAATATGAGACCTTGTCCTATTTTGACAAAAAATTGTTTTTTTTCAACTTTCAAAGGTCATTTTAGATGTGACGTAGCTAGCTAAAATGGTTGAATTAGCCAGAACATTCCAGAAAAAAACTATATTAGCTTATTGACGCCAGAACTCACCGTTAGAGAGTTTTTGCCGAGACAAAAAAAAAACAAATTATTAGCTTCATGTAAATTTTCTTGGTGGCTCGGAGAATAGTTATCCACGAAATATTATTTTTTTCTGAAACTTCACCAAAAGTTTTGATGTCCAGGAAGTACAGATTTAAATTGATCGATTTTACCGTTAGTTGTTGATTATTTAACTTTTCCAGGCCTGAGAAATGAAATTCTTGGAAAGGGGTGGTGGGAGTCACATGATGGTACCGAGGGAGGAAGTCCGTTGTTCGGGAAGCTCGTGGTATAAAGCCGACTGCCGAAGCTATGCGAGGAGAATCTCCGAGAATAGTATCTCCGGCTTGCAATTTATTGAGCCAACCACACTCAGCAAAGTTAGCAAGAGCCAAATAATTCCTGTTTCTGGAACAACCTGAAGAAGTTGGAACTAATAAACGTATTAGGCAGTTATTCTTAGTTAGTTTCATGCTTCTCTTCTTCTACTTTTATAAAGTGCCTTCGAGTTAACGTTTCGCCAATACGCATATTATCATAGTCATGATATAGGTAGGTACCTATATTTACTTATGCGATTGGCCTTATGAATTTTCAGACCCTGGCATCATATGGTTTGCGACCAAAATGAAAATTAAAAGCCATAATTTGTATTTGTGTATCATTGGAAACTACGAGATCGATTACGTCACGGTACTACGCGTCTCTTCCAACGGGCATCACATTGTTGTTAACGTTCCAGCCGCTGGCTAGGTAAAGGTATTGGTTGCATATTTTGATAATGCTGTCATCGTAAACCGGTTACTGCTGCCATTGACGAAGACGCGGCCATGTGTAGTCTCACACGCAACGTAGACAGCTTTACCATCGCACTTTCTGTTCTTTATATTCATAATATTATTGTACACTCAAAGCGGATTGTTGCTATGTTTTCTCTGTTTTTGTGGAACCTGGATACTTGCAAGGGAGAAGCTTTTTAAATTCGGATATATTATAGGCGCATCCTCAAAATGCATTGAACAAGACGTCTCACCTAATGGCTTTCAAACTTACGTGACTGGTGAGTGTAGTTCCCCTGAGTTATTAGGAAGTTTAGAGACAATTTGCTATAACTTCTGACATCTCTCTTAACGAATATAATTAAACGCGAGTATTGATTGAACCCCATCATGCAATCCAAGTTAAAATGCTTAGGTTTTATGGTAGGATTCAAGATGGTCGTCGTCTATGAAAAATAAATTATACTTGGGATTTATAATGACTCCCCTCTTTTGAAACATTCATACTGAAGTTGAAGGGTTTTTATTGCGAAACAATTAGTAGAATATAACTAAGCAAGCCGTTCGACTGCGTATAGGTGATCAACTCTGCGAAAAAAGCGTTATTGTAACATCTCCAACGCGTTCATCAATATTCTGGACGATGTTGGAATTGAAGATGATAGGTCCGTCGTATAAACTTCTAGAAGTCAGAACGAGAGAGAAGCTGTCGTGTCCAAACGGTGGCAGGGGTCGGATAAGAAGGACCGAGCAAACTGACTAAGATTGGTCACCACATTGACAGTAAGAGTGGTAGATACTCTAAGTACGCCCTGGTGAAAGACCACCATTCAAAATTGAAACGTTGTTTGAAATGGCTTTAGCCGTGTTTGGTTACCAGATCTGAATAGCCAAGTACTTCCCAACCTTCCCATTTCTCATCTCCTTCCCCTCCCTACTACCTGCAGCCTCACAAAATTCCCCTATCGGGGATGCCATAGTCTCACTAGCTCTAGACGGTTGGGAGTAGTTGACTCTTGTGCGGTATTCACGTAAAAATAAATAAATAAATTAGGTATTAAAAAACTGTCGGAACAAGGACGATTATATAAATTCATCTAGGGATAATACTATTTTGTTTTAGAATTATCTCTCCGGTTTCTCACGGTACACGGTTCAATATTAGTTTATTGAGTAATCAGTGTAACTTAGTTACTTACTGTGAGGTAGTAAATGTATTTTTCAACATACGTGGGTGGGGATAACAAATTAAACATTTGTCTGTTGCATAATCAAACAAAATAAATAGATAGGTAGTGTTAATACTTAAATATAAACTGTTGATTGTTTTAAGTGTCTAAGAAAGGTCATTTTTAGGAAGAGACATAAACTCACATACATTTGATTTTTTTGTTTACTTGTAAAAACTGCAAATCTCTCAAAACTACTGTAACTAATAATTTATGTTACTTCTTCATTGTTTTTTTTAGCCTTAAATACTTAAATTTGGTAAGATATATCGATTTCAATCGTTTACAGCTATTTTTTCAATATTGACGCCATTATATGTGTGTTTCCTGTCCGATATTATCTACGTAAATTATGATAGTGACGCTTGAAAAGCACAGTAATCAATTATGTTTTCTGTCATGCTTTGAATTATTACTTTGAGCAAATCATATGTTTACATAACGACTGTGTTTAAGTGTTAGGCGTTATTACACATTTTTTGCAAGAAAATTTAGACCTTAGTGATAGCATAACGGCCATGCTGTTAGGCCTGATACCTGGTCATAATTTGGTCAAATGCTGAAACGGGCTGAGAATCGGCGGTAAACGGAGGCGATTATTTTATGCGGTAACAGTAAAAAAAGTCATAAGGGCGCTAATCATTGATTTGCGACAGCGTACAATGTGCCAGAGGTTAAAATTACCAGGCTTAAGTTTGCTTGCGATAAATGTGGAATAACGCCTTAGACCTAAACACGGCAGTTTAATATTCTATTTAGTTATCAAGCGAAAGTATCACCCGCGATTGTACAATATATTGATAAAAAAAGACTTGTGGTAATTTTTCTTTTTTTTTACATAAACGGAACCTTTAAACAAAGGATAACAAATAAAGAAGTAGTTTGTATTGGAAAACTGTCTTCGTAATACAAAAAAAGAATAGTAACAGTATGGAAAAAGTATTTACTTTAGGCTATTTTGGTTATTCCATATATCGAAACGAGACTCGAGTGAATTTTGTTCCCACCTAAGTCGTAAAAATATCATTTGGCATCGTACCACGATATGGAAGTTTTCTACTCCCGACGAATTGGAAGGCGTGCACTCTACTCGTAACACATTTATGCTCCGCATCGAACATCTTTATTATTTGATTACTCACGAATGTCGCAGGGCAGAGGTGGCGAACATTTTTGTCGCCGTTTCATAAATGTTGTTCCTGAAAGACAAATTCAACATTTTTGTGTTAAAGGAGCAGAGTCATTGATATTCGTTTATAAAATGATTCATAAAAATAAGTTTTATAAATATACTTTGTATGAGGCATTTACCAATCAATCCTATATTTGTACACATTTTTTTTAAAGGAAAGGTGTTTCATTTCTAATTTTCAAGTCGAACTCAACACCTTTTTACATTGAAACAGTTTTTTGGGTACAAAACCTTTCATTTAGATATTTTTTTTCTACTTTTGAGACATTTAAAAACAAAACATTACTGTTGTGTATGATTTTATGAGCCTAGGTTCGTAAACAACCCCAAATAAAATTAAGAAGAAAGAATTATAAAAGAATCTATTTATCTAAAGCAGCATTATCTCTTGACTATGTGCAATTTGCATTGCTATTTATATCTGGCTTGTTTCAGTCATCATAACTATTTTCATCTCGAAACGTCCATTCCACAATAAACAATGGAGCGGTTAAATATCAATTAGGTAGAACGCCATATTGTTTTTCTTGAATATTTTTCAATTGATTAATGAAATTAAAGATTTCGAGAGAATAATGTAGAAACTAAGTCGGCAAGAACTTATGTACATAGGTACTACATAATATAATCATGTTACCATTGACTAATCATTTACGATGACCAAGTATACACATGATGCTAAATGCAATTCCTACACTAATTAGTTAGCATCGAAACCATATTTCCACCTGTTCATAGTTCCACCAAGCATCGATTCGCTCCTCACCGGTTCGTTAGCCGTCGGTTCGACCGCTCTGCTAGGGGAATGTGGAGTCGGATATTTACCACCGCTCGGGGTGAAAACTATTGGGGTTCGAAATTTTATGAAATTCATCGTATTTTGTAAGAGAAGGGAGATACTCTGATTACATTGAATGATAGCATGCGGGTTGACATACAACAGCAATATGGTAGCGGGTTATAACTACTGCTGCCATGTGAATCACTCCAACTTCTGATTCATGAAAGGGCTCACAAGAATTTTTAATATTGCTTAGTCACCGTATATTTATTTTAATAACTTGGTTTCTAGATTCAAGACGAGAAAAAATTTAATCATTTATTAATGTAAAACATTATAAGCTATGATTAAAGTATTGATAAAATCAATAAATTCCCATTTAGAATAAAACACCGAAACTTTGTTTGATAACATAATTTATATATTTTTATGGCGACCGGGTTTCGCTTGACAATGATAATAATCTACCTTTTCACAAGATTTCTTCTGTTCCCCATCAAATACAGTCTCCAGTTTTGTCGATTCTCTGACGCAAATGATGGTGTCCGATCTTTATAAGTCATCAGTCCATTTCATTTATCGACCTCTGTTGTTTTTTTCCAACCATAGAAATATGTCAGTCGACGATATTGGAATACAAATGACCATACGTTAGACACCCAGGACCCACCGAGTACGAATATTGTGGTTGTAATGTCAGCTAAACATTGCTTCGACAATTCGGCGATTAAAAAAGTCAATAAAGAACCTCTGACGCGACGGTGTGAAATAAAAGCGGTGTATTGAATCGTCAATCGGCTGAAAATATAGGTGGTGGACCGAGTCGTTCCATTCGTAAAGCATTTGCATGGTTAACAGACGATTACGGCTTTGTGTTCTGGCTGCCCCACGTCTTTTAACACGTGACTGCTAAATAATTGCAGTCAATTATTGAGCTTAGTTCACTTAATAAGTGTAGGATTAAAGGCAGTAGTCCTTACTAAAATACAGTCTACAGTGAAGTTCTAGTAGAGCCATACAAAACCCTAAGGTGTATTACAAACATATGATCGAAATAAGAATTAGGTGAAGTAAAAGATTTATTTTACAAGCAGTATGCCAGAAAGACCAATCAGAAGAAGAAAAGATTTAGCTGTTGAACGTGTTCTACTCATACTTATCATAACATTGATAATAAAACTTTTAAGAAAACAGTGGTAATTTACTATGTGTACTGATACAATGTACTAAAAGTACATTGTATCAGCATACTGTAGATGTGAATTTTGCTTTTTTAATATGTTATTCTATTCCATTTTTAATCTTATTCTTTTTATAATATTAAATATATTTCACTCTTGTGCTAGAATATATATCTTTGATAAATGATTGCCCCTAGTTTATGGGTTGCACCGGGACAGGAGTGTTCCTAGATGCATTCTTATCGTATCGCTATATAATGAGCACACTACATTTTGATGTGAACATTGATTATTAGATATAAATCTTATTATTATTTATTAGTGTATAATGCATGCTGTAAGGAATTTAAATGGGTAAGAAAAAAAACTAACAAAATTTTGAAGTGACGTTCTCGCCTTTGCGGGGTCACTGTGTGGTTCATTGCCTACATGCTATTACCCCGTGTTTGTATATTGTGCGGTTACTGTAAGCAATGTTTTGTGTAATAATATCTTTAAGAATAATGATGATATTTCTCACGCACTCGCGGCTCTAGGGGATTTTGGCACGTTCATTCACCTCTGCACCGAACGTGAAATTTATGTGAGCCTTCTCAGCGCCGGCCTCTCGCCTAGGAGGTTCGCGTTTGCGATCTGAGCCAATGGTCACGCCTTCGATTCCAGTCCGATGCACACAATACAACAGTTTACGGTATTATGTCGGTACATAGGTATCCAGTTTACTACGAATATAGAAATAAATACTCGTAAAAAGCATACAATTTTAACTATCGTGTAGTAGAATCAGAAATTATTATTTTTATATAAATATCTTCGCTTAATTCATTTCCATATCTACGAAGTATGCATGATCTCCTTGAATGTCATTATTATTTGTTTAAAGGGCAGTGGACTTATTGTCATGTTATTAATAATGTTGAAAGGACACCCGGCGGGAAAGTTGCTCGATTAGCGGTCGTAGTTAGTGTTTATTGACTAGATATCCAGCTAGTTCATCAACAATGACCTAACATTTGTGTATATGTGCACGGGTGTGAGATCCTCGCTGTTGCCTTCTATCCAATCTGAGAAAGTTACCCGCCTACTTTATTATCAGGTTTATATTTTTCTATATGAAATACGAAAAATGCAGTTGTTTTGTCAAACAAATGAACAGAAAACCATTTTTCCTGGGAATAAAAATATAAAACGTTAACTTTATGTTTTGCAATAATCCAACTTCTGTATTAAAAACAAGTAAATAGAATATTCTTCTCGCCCAATCAACAATTTTGCGTCACGATTTAAAATACTGCAGGCAGACAGATGGTCTGACACACTGACATCAAAACATCACGAAAGCAATATTATTAGAAAAGTGACGCGATAGAGCATCAAGGCCATTCGGTTGATCAAGGCGCCCCCATCCGATAGAAATAAGAGATCCTATTTTGTTATCGCACTGGGGCCTTCTTCTTGTTCCGTCACCCTGATACTGAGTGAGCGATAATTGCGATTTAATACTATCTTAAGTCATGGTTGTAAATAGTCTAATGGTCGATGTCCTCGGAGGGATTTCTAGTCTAACTGTACTGTTTTTTTTCAAGAAGTGTGCAGTGTTCTTTCGCGTTAGAGTTTTTTCAGATAGCAATGTTCATATTTACTACTAAATACAACAATTTACACGTTTAGGACATTCAAAGAAATTGAACCCGACTAAAGAATTGGTAAAAGTAAATAGATTTTCTAAATTAAAATTTATATTTTAGAATTTGAGGAAATTGTCGAAATGTTAATTTTTAACTGATGTTTCTGAATTTACTTACTCTGATTTAAGGAAACAAAACTCACAAACATTGCTTTTAAAGGGTACACAAATAATCAAACTTTGAGTGAATCTATGTGTTTTATGAAATTTGATTCCAGAACCATATTTGTTGTGTATCCCAAATACCGACATGAAATAGCGTGTCTATCTGCCAACTAATGTGTTTGTTCGATGTCATCGAAGTATATAAACCTACCTACCTTTTTAGTGTCAATTGAAACTAGATTTTCCAGAAACTTGTATCTTTACACAAAAAATGTCCGTAAATAGAAACTCGTTCACTATTGTTTATATTTTTAAGCAGAAATCATTGAACAAGATTTTCTTACCTAAAAATAAGGTCGTTATAAGTAGAGTTTTAAATGCTTTGTCTACACGTTTCATTTGATTTTTAAGTGATATCGGTTTTATAAAAGGTACCGTTAATAAGCCGATGTTAACTGATATGATTTGATCCTTATTTGGAAAAGTTTATTTTATTGACGATGCTTATGATGATTATCTATTCATAGTATCTTCGTATGCATGTGACTGTCCAGAATTGCTTGCAATAATATGCAAATAAAGATATTTTTGTGCTGTAATTTTAGAACATATCGTCGCTGAAAAGCAAAAGAGCTTAAGCGACACTTTGGTCAAAAAGAAGTTAAATATGCAGTTTTGATCACTTTTTTTCTGCATCGAATGCTATGAATCACGTTTTCTGGTGACTTTTGTAACTTTTAGCTATCTTAAATATATGTAACATTTTGTGAGAAGGTTTGACTCAAGTAACACAAGTTTGGGACTTTTTTAAAGCTTTTTGTCGGTTCATGTAACTCAGTCGGGGCATTGAGTTACCTGAGTTCATTTTTTTATTCAAAATTCAATTTGGTACTAAAGATAAAAACCTTTTTTCAGCCTTTTTGCCTTTCCGTCGACGACATGTACTCGTCATTGCCTGGATTACTAATGCAGGGTAATAATTATGCAATTTCGGTAGACATTTCTAATAATTAGATAATTCAAATTATTCATTACTCAATAAATACAAAATATTGTTGTTGGAGCATTTTTGCTTTTCGATATTATGAATTATTTAGTCTTTAAAGAAATGAAAAAAAAAATTGTATGACCACGAATATTATTTTATTTTTTGTGACCGACCGGTTTCGCTCAGCCTAAGCATCAGGGTACAAAATTGAACCGGCCGGTCATAAAAAAAAAATATATATATGCGGTCTTTTACAAGGTTTTTTTTTATTTCTTCAAATACGTCAAAACCGCAAAGTGATTGCTTTCTACGAAAATATATTTTATCTTTATTATGTATTATTTTTTCAATAATATTTGCAACTGATCTTTTTTTTCTTATCCTATTTTATGTGTTTCTTTTGTATTAGATTATTTATTATACATAGTAAAAGATACTATTGTACCGTTGAAATAAATAAATAAATATTATATTGATAGGTTTATGTAATTTTATATCGCAATACATTGATATTGACATCCAGTTTCATAGTAATAATAACGTTTTGCGGTATTTCGGAAACCAAACGCATAGTCTCAAATTAAAACTTGTAGACTTCTGCGTTGTGAAGGCTCAGTAAATATAGAAATATATTACAGTTTATATAAAAATTATCGTTTCAATAACAAACCAATATCCTTCTGAAAAGACTTAAGCCTGTTTGAGTTATTGACAAGTGACATCAACAACAATTATTATTGTATCATATTAGCAAAAAAATAAGTTTTTCATACCTACCGTGGAATATTTCCAAAACGAATAGTGAATATATTCCCGACACACATGATATCATTTGGCAAATATGTAAACAACATTTTATTGTAATTATCAACAATAACTTAATCTTGTAAGCAGCAAAATCTTCATCTTATAATGTACAATAACAATATTTAGCTCTCTTTTTATTTCGTTAGTTATGTAACACTTTGGTATCATCTTCTTTCTTTCATTGGGTTATTATGTATAGGAATAGTTCACTTCTTTCGATTCTTAAACAAGCTGTTCATTAAAACATAGAGTTAATCATTATGGTGGTAATTTGTAATAATTATCTACCTCGTTTTACCGCCAATACTAGCGGCAGTTGAATAAAATGCAAGATAATTGCTTAATTATGTTATCCAACATGACACTTTAAAAAGTTTCATTTTCTTATCGTTTTCGCGGTTAAAACACTGATATCAATCCAAAATAATTCATTTTTGAATCGTAAACATATCTACCTATTTCGAAACCACTTAATATAATACATTAACACCACCTGATAAGGTTTATTTACATGCACGTAGGTATCTTCAGTAAATACACATTATATGACCTTTTTACGCTGGCCGAACTTGCCGCAATCTAAAATCTAAGCCCACCGAATCATGTTGATACACTTCCTGGAAAGGGGGCCAGCGTTAATTTCTGTAAAACTTAAAAAGAGGAACTTTTTTGTGAAGTGCATCATTTTTATGCATACTTGTATGTTGTAAAGGCATTGAGGAATGTTTGCACTCACACAAGCTTCGAAAATACAAGTTTGTATTATACACCTTTATGTGTATCCTTGTATGTTTGAATTTCCCACATTGTTTGTTTCCCGATGTTGGGTAACTTGCAACGACAATATGACTTTAAAAACATTGATTTTCTAATAGTTTGTTGGGTGCATGTATGGATGATTTTTTTGGGCTTTGAATACAAGTTAAGTAAATCTATTTAGTATAATGTGACACGTAGTTGTAGCGTCACATCAACTTGGAAAGCGAAACATACGCTCGGAGTATGTATGTATGCATGCAACGAGTGTGTACAGAGTACGTGTCTGTCACAGAGGTAAAAAGTGATGTGGGGCTCTGTATGCATCATTATAATAAATTGAACATGACGCGAAGTAGACTCTTTGTCGCTTTGGATTGAATTTAACCTTTCCAAATACAATATAGTTATGTTGATACTAAAAATACTGAAATTAGCAAATTTGATGTTTAAAATTTAAAAAAAAACTTTGTTATCGATTCGGAAGTGGTCTGCATGTCTTCCGTGTTCACTCAGGTCATAAAATTTGTGTAGAATTGAACATTAAGCAAATATTTCATGAATCAAACAATTTGTTTCATAATTTTAATTAAAGAAATATTTAAAAAAATGCGCATTAAAAAACAAAAAGTGAATAAAACCAAAAAGATATAATAAATACTGAGGACCACAAATGAAGACACAGTTGTGTCGGAAAATAGTTTTTTTTTAAACTCAATAAAGTGGTTTTTAATGTAACAAATATTATTACTATTTTCTGAAATATTACCTCAAGATCACCTTTCAAATCCAAGAAATATGTAGCATAACAACAACATAAATACATGTTAAGACATTACACTAAAGCATCTGTAATATTTAATTCTACTTAAGTTTTAAACATCACCTAGTGTTTTTTTTATTTAAATAAACAGTTTAAAGTTATTCCAATTGGTTTAATTCTTGGAAATCCCATGAATGAATTTTGTAAAAAATTTAATGAATGCCGTTTGGTGAAATCACTGTCTATTGAGGATCCAGACCATACCTTTTCGTTTATTGACGGACAAAGACCTCCCGAGAGAATTACCGTAATCCGGATTACCCTTTTTAATATTATTTCCGAGCAATTCACCGAAAACGAGGGAAAAGTTACTTATTCGACAGGCATTTGAAAAACTTTTGCTCCGGAATAATAAATGTTAATTTATTTTATTTTTTAGAAATGTGGATCAATGGTCAGGTATGGAACAAAACATATTTTGGTGTGACTCTTCAATATCTGCCTGTTACAGATTTTAGAGGAAAAAAATGCTTGGTATTTCGACAC
Source organism: Drusus annulatus (assembly GCA_022651775.1). Lineage (NCBI taxonomy): Eukaryota > Metazoa > Arthropoda > Insecta > Trichoptera > Limnephilidae > Drusus > Drusus annulatus. Next base: position 56,545 of record JAGWCC010000965.1, read on the forward strand.
GTGACAAGTTTTATTGAAAGGTTTTTTTAACCGGTTTTTACTTGTATTCAGGATAGCAGTCTTTTAACCCATTTTGTATTACCCCGGTGAAAAGTGCAATTATAAATAGAAAGTTGCTTGAAATGACTTTTTTGTGGCTAAATCAAAATAGCCAGGTAGGTCTAATTTCAAATTCTTCCTTTTCTAGTTTTAAACTAATAGGTTTCACCCTAGTGGCCAGATATATATTTTGTACTTGTATTTATTATAAAATTAAATTAAAAAAACAAACAAAAACTAAAAATCTCTCATGTCTCAGCTGTACTTTTTACTCGGGTAGTAGAAGATAAACACGTTCAAAATAATTCCATATTGGTATCGATACGAGAGCATAATCTTGTATCTGTTGACACTGTTCATTTAATTTATGAACGAACAGATGGAATTTTAATAATCAGGAGAAATTTTGTATTTGTTTTTATAAACTGCTCGTATTTAATGAATAAACCATTCTATACAATAAACTAAAACAATATTTTTATTTAACTTAACACTACCTTCACAGAGAAAAATGCACACAAATGATGAATTCGCAGAATTTAATAATAACACACTATGATTAAAAAAAAAACAAATTTAAAACTTTTAACGTTTGTACACTGGGGCGGGTAAATATTACTTAAAAAAAATAATTGATCCAACAAGTTACGGTCCTTGTATTTTAAAATTTATTTTATTATTTCGAGTTTAAATTGCAGGTAGGCACGTTTATAGAATTCGGGAAGCGATGTCTCGTTCTGACTGTTCTATGTAGCATCAAGTCATGTTCCCATCGACATAGATGTATGTTACCTACCCTATGCCCACATTTTCGATGCGCTGCATCACCAAGAGAGTCTGAACAGCGCAACGTTTGAGCGTAGCGTGTTCATAGTGTCCTGATTAGGCTGTAAAATACGGTTTTCTCTTGATTAAGCAACCTCTTTCAGGCTTTACTGAGGAAAAACATAATGTTGGGATAACAATCGGGAATGTTTGATATTATTTCTCCAGGAAATCTACCACATTCCGATTGAATTTGAACTACGTCATGTCAGTTAACGTTTTATAATTTTAAATAATAATTCAATTAATTTTGTTTTTCATTCCATCGTGCAAGATAATTTCATTACCGCCCCTTAGTAGAACTACGCCATTTAGAATCGAAACGTTTCTTAAAATGACGACTTTAGTTATAAGTACACATTTAGTACGTATAAGTGTACCTACTTATACTCTCCTCGTTCTTCCATATATTTAGTTTGCATAATCTACCACTGTGGGTATTGTGTTTACGCTATATCCGGGCAGCGGAACTTTCCTTTGATGTGGCTTAACATTTATCAACAAAAAACACTTTCAGTAAGGATTATGTGCATTTCGTCAACGCTCATTCAATATATATTCAGGTTCATTTCTGCATCTACTTAGTTCTAAAATAGTTTAAGCTGAATAGGCCAGCGTTTATCCGAGTTTGAATATCTTTTGATCACTGAACAGATATTTCCTAGCAGTGGGATCTGCTCAAAAATAATTTCGGTATTTGAAAATGTTGATTTATTAAACGTTTGATTTCCATCTATCCGGAACTAAGAAAGTGGGCGGGGGTGGAGATGGGGGAATGGATGAAACGGATTTAAGTGAATACCACACAGGACTCTCAACTGCTCCCAACTATCCGGAGCCAATGGGAATATAGTAACAACAACACCAATTAGGGTATGTTGTGGGGTTAAAGGGAGTGGAGAAGGATCTGTAGCCTGTAAAGTGGAAAACACTTACCTTATTTAAGACTTCGGGCACACCAGACTCGCTCGAAACACTTCTTACAGTTTATCTCTTCGGTGCTCTCAATAGCGAAGCATGCAAGTATGCCGTGCCGCGTCAATTGAAAACCATTCATTGCACATTGCTTTTTTGTTCTCCGACCTTGCGCCCGAGTTGCTAACTGCCCGCTGATGCCTGCAGCCCGCAGTCAGCGACTGTGTCGTCACAAGCCGCTGAGGCTGGATATTATACGTAGGTAGTCTTGCGGCGGTTAGGCCTCTTTTAGCGCGCGATAATATGCCTCGTACGTACCACTGTTATGCAACCGACCCGGCAACGCTATCTTAGATTTAAGTTACAGTGCATGATATTATCACCTAGGAATGAAACTTGTTATTATTATTTTAGGTGCGTAAAGTGGGGCTATTTGAAACATTTGTACACAGGTCGATTCCACGACATCTTGCACCCTGTGAAGTAAGTACCGATTGCACCCCTCTCCCTGAAGAAAATTTCTAAACGAGCGCCTTGAAATCTTGAAATGATATGATAAAAGTTCGTTCCATTTCATGAATTCATGCGAGAGTGAACTGTAAAGTAACTTTCCACAAAGTTTATTTTCGTATAACATGACGTTAGATATTACCATTAAAATAACTACACACACGTTGTAGTTCCAACTTTAACACAACTATAGACTATGGTTCGTTGCCTGTAACAGTGAAAATACAACCCCAGTGGATTAAGAACAAAAATAAACTTAACGCTCAATCATTATATTCACTTTTGAATAAAATGTTAATTAAATTATTTCAATAATTAAAACAATGGTATTAAGCACACATGTCGTTAAAGTAAGATAACCTAACATAACCTAATGAAAGTTTATTGCAAATATATCTTTATTACATTCAACCTCGGTTTTAAGAGATATCTTTGTTATAAATAAATAATGAAAAATTGTATTTTTAATTTTGTTAATCCTTACTCATAGCAATGCAAACAGAAGATAATGTATTCAATTTATTGATGACTAACCGCATTGAATATATGATATCGATTAAGGAAAATATACACAAGTATACGTAGCACAATAATTTTGTTCCCTACACTGCTAAGATATAATGTAATAATGTGACGAATCCAGAGGAAATTTGAATTTTTTCACAAATAACAGAAGGTACGAAAAAATTCGATTTTCGTGAAAAACGTTTTTATTCGTCTTTTAAAGTTAAATTAAATAAATATTATTCTTATGATAAAGTAGTTGACAGATAAATTACTGATGAAGCGTCAATGTATCATAAGTGATAACGGAAGTGAGGAATGCTTCATACTATTTCTGTAATATATTAATATTTCAATGTGCATTTTTTGCAATATAATAAATACGCAGAGTGGAAAATGATATGAAGCCAAAGTTTACAATACCTATATATAAGTCGCAAAATGACTAGTTGATGAATCTAGTACCTACATTCATATTGAATCTACCCTTCATACAACCTTTAGAATATAATAGCGTAATACCCACATTTATGAGCTCGGTATGAAGTACTACTTAAAGGTTCCTACGTACGAGTATATAAACCAATTACAACCCTCATTACTAATTCGTTCTTATACAAGTATTCTAATACCTAAGTGCTGAGATTTTCTAACTATTTTCATTGATTATACGTAAACGTATTATTTAAACAAAGCCCAATAGTCGTACCATAGGTAAGTAAGTATCATAACAGCGCCCTTGAGGTGATTTTTTTACAAAAACGACGCCATACAAATTATCCAAATATTATTATTGTTTAGAATTTTTTCTAAGCAAAAATGTAACGGTTAGTAATTTTACTGGCGATACAGTTTTCTTTTCCTAATAATAACATTATTTATTGAAACAAAAAAACTGCGAGCGTTTTTTTAAAGTTTGTTTTAAAGGTCTGTTGAAAAGTGAACTAGTCAGTAATTGGACGTAGTTTTGCAGAAAGCGTCCCACCCATAATTTGCAAAAATCGAGTTTGACATGTTTTGCAATAGATAAATATGAAATTTATATCTGCTAAAAACATTCAAGCTCCAAATGCAATAGACTTTTGGCAATTATTTTTTTTACTAACGCACATTTAAGTCAAATTAAATTAAATGATTAATTTAAAAACATTACAAAATGTAGGATAACATATAACAGAAATGTTTTTTTTTTAAATAAGCCATTGATTTATTATAAATGACCTATTTATAATAATGCTCATAAAGAAAAAAAAAGCATTGATATTCACTTTACAAATATCGATTACGCATATTGATGCTTTTGTATCATCATACTTTAAAATGCCTATTTCTTAGTTTCATTTTTTGGGGTTGGACGCCTTTTGCATAACTATGTCCAATTGAAATGGTAATGGCATCGATTTATTTCACATATTTAACTATCGTATTTCTAAAGGTTTGTATAATAATAATCATATGTTCATTTTTAAATGTGTAGTGCGAATGTATAAATATTTTTAAAGACATTGTTTAACAAGGACACGTAAAGATAAGACTAACAATAATAGCCTTTATTTTAATGTTCAATTTTTAACTTAAAGAGCTTTAAACTCGTTTGCTTTTTTTGTAATGTGTGCAATCGTGCAACGGTTATTTCTACAAAAAAAAAAACAAAATATTTACTAATAATTAAATTACATAATTAGCAAAAGATAAGTAGTTAAGTAGTACTCAGGATCAAAGCTAATTTGAGTGCAAGGTTTCACAACAATGCTGTAAACCAGCGCTAGTTGCGGCCAATAATGAAAAACAAAGACAACATTGTTGCGGTTTGAAAAACGCATTTACCTCATTCTATTATGGTCTTGAATAATGGCATTCAGCGGCGGTGATGTCACCGGATCGGGCATTACGATGCTCGATGTTGTTATATAATAAATATCCACCCGAGCTGGAAATGGCGGCCAATAATTTATAAAAAAACGTTGACTTAGCTACATCAACAGCGGCGCGCTGTGTTGCAACACTTTGTTGCAAACTTCTCGCGGGTATACAACCTTATTCGGTCAATACGGCTCGAATGAACCGATAGTTCTGTTTGTGCGGAATGTCGAATCAACAAGTTGGTGTTTTTTTAACCGTAACCCAACACGGGAAGATTTTTAATATCTGTAGATGCCATGAGAAAATACTTTTTGAAGAGAGCTAGCGGAGTATATTTCAAGTATATTTTACGGAGAGGTCACTAAACAACAAAATGACACAAATTGCTCAGTGCACCTCCCAGTAAAATACCAGTTAAACTGAGCTTTTAATTCCGTGCGACGTTTGCAATCCGTCCAATGCAGGAGAATTTATCATACGGATTGACCGTTTTAGCCAATATTTCATAGCTCCTGATGGAGATGAAGTTGAGACCTGAGAATAGTTTAGCTGATTCCGATTCCACAGATTGTAACTTTCTGCTTTAGGGAGAAGATAAGTATCTAGGAGCTTCATAACGCACTGGAATGTAATAAATAAGAAATCAATATATTATTGAAATGCCGCAATGTATTTATGGTTGATTAAAACTTAATTAGTCCCTAAATGGTTGCTACGCATGTTATAGCCGCAAAGCATACGGGCCAGGGTTGATAGAGCCTTCATTACTCAATATATGAACATCAAACCTAGAATATTTAATAATTTTCTCGTCGTTGATGTCATGAGAGGTATAAATAAAGACATATTCGGCTTTAAAGCTACTTGTATAACAATATAATGAAATCAGGAATCTCTTAACTTTAAAGAAGATTTATTTTTATATGAAATAATAACATTCAACTACATCCGGCCACGAACCCAAAGGTGGTGGGTTCGGGACCCGGTGTGTACAAATATAATTTTGATAATTTATACCTGGCATTTCACACATTTAAATAAAATGATACGTGGTATATTTGCGGAATATTCCAGATTGGTAGATATTCTCAGTATCACCCTAGTGAAAGACCACCATTCAAAATTGAAACGTTACTTGAATGTCATAGAAGCGTGCTTAGTGACCCGATCTGAATAGTCTACTAATAGGTACTTCCTTACCTTCTTCTTCTCCATATACTTCCCCTCCCCATGCTTTCAGCCTTACAAAATACCCCACAATTAGTATTTAAAATATAAACAAAAGGCACTATTACGCAGGTTGGTCACCACTGGTGTAGATAATAACAGTGTTTGGTGTAAGATTAAGCTACAAAGACAGAGATCTAAGAACACCTATAACACAAGTCACTAACTATTAAGTATGAAAAAACATCGCACAACAATCGGACATAAGATTTCACGCAAACAATGAAAATGTATAGTTTGCATGTGTTTTTTACGTGTAATCACATTTCATCGGTAATATATCAAAATTCAGTATTAATTTGCGGTAAGTATAGTTAAAATATACGAGTATCTACTTAAACACATTTTATGGCAATTGAGCGTTTCTTCAGTATTTCAAGGGACTTCCTTTCAACTTCAGCCATGGTTTGTCACCAACACAATATATTTGTCAAAATAATCGTGAACTATTCTTTCGGTCTCAGGGACCGAGAACTATTTGCAATGACTCAATGATTCACTGGGTATTTTGGACCAATGAAAACGGGAGGACGCACATTGCATGTTTGATTTATTTCGTATGCATATTCCGTTTCGCTGATGTTTCAGGCTAAATGATACAATGTATTACCAAATGATTGCGGTTGTTTCTTTGGACTTTATAGATAGAGGCTACATAATGCTGTTGGCTTTCATTGGTTAAATTGATTTAATAATTCACTGGAAGTGTTGCATTAATGAAAATGAGATGAAACGCATTGCATAAGTAATATATATATATTTATAAACTATATTTTGCGTTCCGTTGAGTAGTTTTGGGTTAGTATGAATATTGCATATGGTGGCCAGCCTTCGATAGGAGAGGGAAGCGAAACAAGCATAGATTGTGATATAAGTCTAAGAGTTTTAATCACCTCACCACTATATATCCGAGTATTTGCCTTCAAAACAAATCCCCTTAAATAAGTTTCTTCAACCTTTTCACAATGGAATCATTAGATGAAATTAAATGAAGGATCCAATTTTCGGACAGTAAAGTTTATTTCATCCTTGATATTTCATTCCGAACACGTCTTCGCTGTACCCCTGATCCTCCTTCCTCTTCAATCAAGACATCCTCCCGCTCTCCCGCCCCCGCCTCCCCTCCCTCCCTCCGTATCTACCACCCTCGCAATCCACGACCATTTTTACTCTCTCCTCTCCGAACAAGCTTCGGCAGTGTTCGGCAATTCTCGTCATTACTGTTTAACTATACCGTGGGGAAAATGGTCTCCTTTCAATCCTTTCGGTTTTTACTAAACACTGATGTTTTTGGGCACGATGGCCCCTCACAACACTCGATAGCAATACAGCACGGTTATTGAGTCAAGCATCGATACCCTTTTTATAAAGTGGTAATACCTCGACGGTAATGCGTTGAACGCACGGGCCTTTCGCGTCCATCGCTTTTCACACACATGTAATTCAAGAGTTCACATGCTGGAAAAACCTTATTTACACAATTGCGGCTGTATATAACGAGGCACAAATGACACAGTTACTGTAATTACATAGAAAATAAATAGTTTCTCCTTCCATATGTGTACAAGTTTAAATAAACATGAATTATTGTAGTTTTCAAAGCTGCACACGAATTGAGCAATTCTGTTGTTCAGAGTCTTTGTGAGGTTCTATGTTATATGAGAGTTTCACAAGTCGTCGTTAGACATGTTTTTCCTACATAAACATGCTTTCAACCTGGAAGGTGTGTGATGTTAATTAGCCGTGCTATTGCTGTCTTGTGGCAATAACAATTCCATTGTATTAAAACATGTTTGTGGATGTGTGCCACCAACGCCAAACTATGCTAATTGGAATACATAAAATAATCAAATATTGCCATACATATTAATGGTTCTAGCACTCGGTGCGACGAGTGTTGAAGCTAGTAAATATGTAAAAATTAAACATAAAATAAGGAACTTTACCATATATTAGTGTTTTTTTATGGTAACTACAGAATACATATTTTAGTTTGCTGTTTTATTCTGAGGGAACATAGGATAGAACTAAAACCAAAGTTAAACAAATGTCAAGTCATTTAGGAAATAATTCCTATTTCGGGTTCTGTTGCGTCGTATTTATTTATGCACAGATTCAACCTCGAATAGGTTGATGCTGATGGTAGGTACATTATACAAATTCAAAATAATAAAACTGTGATGTTTTCATTTACCTAACGTTTCAAACCCTTCCAGCAATATTTACAAAATTACATTGTCACATTGTTAGTAGATACTTGATACAAAATTTATACAACTATTTTAGAAATTCGATCATGCAGCGCCCAGTTGTCTATGGCTATGCGCACCAGTAGTAGAGATTAACTAAATTATCTGAGCGATCGGGTGCGTCGCTGCTACAGATAGTGTGGTTACCTGTCTAAAAGAGTTCGTTCAATCGTTAGTTTATCTAATGGCCACCTGCATCGTTCGTTACGTCTTATTTTAACCGCTTGCACAGATAAGCTTGTAAATTTGTATGTCAAATAATTCGAAATACGGAATTCTTCGCTATGTGGTTGAAATTAATGAAACCATTCACATTGAAGTATCGAGCTATTATCCACTAAAATTACTTGGGTGTTCGGTTGTTGGAGAATCTATATAAATCATAATATATATCGTTCAATTCCGAGGAAGACATGGCACGATCAAGTGATGCAAATACTTGAATCGGGCCATGTGAAGAGTTAGAATAACAGAAGAGTATGTTGGAATGTGAATGAAGCAAGGAGTGTGTATTGTATGGCGGTATATCTTCTCTGCCTACCCCTGCGGAGAAACTGCGTGATGGTTAGTTAGTTTGCTTTTCAATTTCGCAACCCACAGACGTGTGGGAGAAGTATATTTTCCACAAAATGTAAAAAATTCGAATGATAATGAACGTTCTGCCACAGCGGGGCGCAGGCAAAACGTTGCTGTTTTATAACCCAAGTTCTGAGCAACATCTGTCCAACAGCTCGCGCGTCAGTGGATCGATATTGTCGTTGATTGTGCGTCCTACGTGCTACTGCCGCTAAATATACCAAAATCCAAAGGAACCACTTATTTGTTATGTCGTTTGGTGTATAGCAGAATAAAATGTTTGGCGAACACACAATGTACAAGCCTAGCCCGCTTACATACATTTCAATATGAATTGGTGCGGGATTTCGTTTGATAGAAGGAGCGACGACTTTTTAAAAATTATGCATACATTTCATAATCGTAACCAAAAATAATATCGAAGGTATACTAATGTTGTATGAGATAGATTCTTGTAACTATAAAGCAGAAAATCTGTTTATCTGAAGCAGCATAACTTTCGAAGCGTTAGCTCCGATGTCGTGAAACTTGCACGGCTTTTTCAGTTAAGACTTACTAAGTAAACGGTGCAATGTATTTTACCTAATGCGCTACGAAGCTGTAAAATATACCCTCAGTCAAAAATAAAACGTCACATAGTTTGCTTTATATGATTTTTCTATAACACAAAATTACTTCGCATTAAGAGTGGCGAAATTCGAAACATGCCGGGTAGAAAAGCACCCAAAACCACTTCAGTCATGTGCCTATGTGCACGGTTTCGAAACGCTGTGTTTATAAGTTGTCAATGGCTGGTGAGTTATGTAAATACAAAGAGGCTTTGTTTTTATACATTTAACTGTTGTTTTATTTAAAAAAAAAACAACATCGCCGTTTTCGTTGTTTTGTTTTTAATGCAATATAAACAATAAATTGCATAACATTATTATTATTAATTAAATATCTTGCTAACATATATAGCAATCCCGATGAGTTATAAAAACTCACTCTGGGACAAGGAAAATTAAACTTAAAATTTTTATGAGTTATAACAAAATACAGAGTAATGAAACTAACATAAATCATAAATCACAATAAATCAAACAATATAACATAATAAGAAATACAGTTTTGAAAAAAAATGGTAATTGGTATTATTACAGATTAAAAAAAAAAAAAATCTTGAAGTGTAGTAAATGAGAATGGGAAAAGAAAACTATTTTGGAGATTAGGTGTATTCATCTTTAAATGAATTTAAAAAATATTTTTTTACAGCTTTATTTTAGTATTTTTTATTATGTTGACTGTTTTTATATTTATCTGGAAGCGAGTTATATAACGTATAGGCAATGTATTCCAAAGATTTTATCCCATACTTTGTGGTGTGTGTAAGTGGAATGTGAATTTTATTGTTATTTCGTGTGTTATTTTGGTGGATGTCTTGATTGTAAAGGGGTTTGATGTTATTGTTAACATGATTGTCGCATATTATATCATTATAAAGAAGTATGCTCATGTGGTGATTTTGATTTTTACAGGTAAACACCACATTGCTAGCAATATTCTCAACCACTTCTGAAGTGAAACATACGATGATCCATAATCTAACCTATTTAGGTAAGTGATTGATTCACGTTTATTCCATTACTGCGATTGCAAACTGCGATTTGCTATCAATCGTTGGTCATTATTCATTGGTCTTTCAGTATTTTATAATAGTTACATATTACGAATAGTATTGCGATTTCATTTAAATTAATGTTATTATATTATGGACTGAAGGTTCCATAGAAAGAAAAGATAAGCGATTTTATTGTTACAAAACAAAAGGTCAAATTAAGTATGTATTTGGTAATTGATTTTCAGATTTATTACTTATTTTTGGGCATTCACCTACATACATAAAATTTGTTCACAAAAAATGAATCATTATTAAAACACACACGAAAAAAAATAAAAAAAACACTAATGACGTGTCGTAATGTGCGTACAGTGTAGATATTTGTTTTTGTCTAGTACGATTCATTTTACCATAACTAGTTAGAGATTAAATTAATTGTTGTATTATTGTACATTTAATTCGAGTAGAATGTTTGTTTATCTTAATTATAACACTAATATTGAATTGCGATATTCTTGTATTAGGTGTGTATTCTCATAAAATTTTAAGGCACTTAGTAACAACATTATTTTGTGCCGCTTACGAATTAACCAGTTTATTTTTTAAAACCATTTATTCTCAGCGAACAGCGTAAGTACTTATACAACCACTTGATATGATCTGAGATGAAGGTACTCTTATATTTAAAACAAAAATCTGGTTGCCTCAAGCAAAAAAACCCTAGAAAAAAGCTAAAAAAAAAATAAGCCGGCATATTGGTGGTTTTGATCAAAATTTTGCTAGAAATCGGATAATAAAGCTAGTCTGTTAAAAGAAGTATATAGTTTAACAGAATATAAACTCTTTATGTGTGTGCAGAAGGATTGTAAATATGTGCACAAATGATAATTTCTACCATTCAACAATATTTTGTCACTTCTCACCAACGGTTTTAATTTAATTTCTGCCGCCGCCATAACGTAAAATGCAACCGAATGCGGCCATGTTTTGTGACATCAAAAAGAGTTTGCACTAACGAGGCAAACAATGGAACAATAACATGACGTGCTAACATAAATATGCTTTAAACGCAGATACAAATATTATTCTTCTTGTAAAGCCAAAAGCCCAAACAGTCTGACTCGTTGTATACTCGAAGGCGGTCAGGTGGGAAATAAGAAACACCATTTAAGTCGCCGGAATGTGGAAAAGGTTTATGCAAGAGTTAAGAGTTTACCTTCTCTTGGGCTGCGGAAATGTATAAATGTACATCGAGGGTTGTAGCTACCAAAAATACATTTTTTTTGGCTTTCCAATAAGCAACACTACACATAATGTATCTGTTGATTCTATAGCGGTAGTTATCAAAATGTCCAAGGTTTTCAGTGAATACAATTCTTAAACAGTACCTAATATTTTTAATTAATGCATGCTGGAATTTGAGGTTAAACGTTCAAAAATGCCTTCGCTGGTTTTGAAACTGCACCTTTTACTAATATTTCAGTGTATTTTTAATATAATTTAAAAGATTTCAGTAAAAAAAAAAATTCAAGGGAAACCATAGACATTTTCCTAAAAGGAACTTGATAGACATATCATTTATAGTATTGCTTGTATTATAATGCTGCAAAGTGACGTGTAGCTTCATTTTTTAATGCTGAAACTTATTATCTCTAAATAAGTTTCGGGCGTCTCATTTTATAACAAAAAAATATAATATATATATATTTAAAAAAAAAATGTTTTCACCTAAACTCTGTTCTTTACACTAATACCACACAAAAGTCCCACTATTCCTGACAGCGAAACTGCTTGCATAAACACAAAATTTCTCGTATATTTTGAAAAAATCACATTTACCCCGATGGTAGAGTAAAGAATCCCTAGGAGGTCACTCTCCACGTAATGAAAGCTGTGCAACTTAATGCATATCTAAATAACTGAACTTCCAATAATTTGCATAGGCGCTCGGCGCTAAGCACCCCTATAAACAGGCACTGCGGTGGGCAACGACTCTACTTAACCCAGTATCGATTCGAGCCACATTGCGCTGGCACAGTGGCATGGCAGTTCGAAGCAATACGAAAGCGAAATTTACAGCCGATGATATATCACTTTCGTTCTCCCGAACTATGCTTAACCTGCCTGTGGACACTTATTCACTGATACCTAGGTGTAAATCAAATAGATAGATATATATGTGGACAAACTTATACACAGTATGTGCTTGTGCACATATACACATATACGTATGTTGAATAACTTATTACTATTGCGTATAGCGCCCCCTCGCCGGTTTCACCATTATCAACCACCGCGAGCCCGAATGTCACTAACACCCGACGCTTGAAAATGGTATTTTCCGATCGCTTATAAATGGACACAAACTCAACTAACGGTATTTAACATAAATTAATAATTTATCATTAAAATAGATTTTCTTGTTAAAATACACAGATAATAAAATAAAAGATTGCGTGGTGACCGATTTGATTGAAACAGTTGATTATAGGATAATTGGTAAAATTAACAGCCAGTTTTCCATACAACTATATATGTATCAGTACCTACTCTATTCTTGCTATTTATATCCATCGGAACAGAAACGGAGAAATCAAAATAATTTTTTGTTTTTTTATTATTAATATAAAAAATATCTCCGATGACACGAAATTCATACTAGTTATTTCAATTGAATTGCCTTCGTAAAATTAATTTCATTTGGATCCCTAAGAAGAGAGCAGTGCTATCCCTTCCAAATCTGCAGCTAACTGTTGCGATGGCGGCTCACTCGATAAAAACACCACGGCCTAGAAAATAGCGATCGCTCCAAATCGAATGAAATTACTCAACTCGGCCAAATTTCCTAATGTGTTAGTGATTTCTTAAGTTTTTGTCACTTCGCTTTTAACCGAGGGAATATCGACCAACTCCCGGACTCGAGTAATTGGGGCACTAACCCATTAATGTATAATTAAAGTGTGTTTTTTCATTTTTTTTTACTTAAATTATATCAATAATCAACAACACAAATATGAAACAAAAGAAAAATAGAAAATAAAAAGACAATGATCACAACTGAAACTCAAATTTAGATATCTACTTTACCTGGGAGTATATATATATATATATATATATATATATATATAGAGGATCCGAGCTTGAGTCTCGGTTGTGACCATCGTCTTTTTATTTTCTGTTTCATATTTGTGTTGTTGATTATTGATTTTATTTAAATATTAATAAAAAAAAAAAACAAGCATTGATGTTTTAAAGTAAATTCTAATTTCAATTTTAAAAAAATCCTAGCATATGTTTAAAGGTACTTTTATGTTCAAAAATTAAAAAGATTCATATGTTAACGACATATTTTCGCACAAAGGAGTGGACATAATTAGTACCGCAGGATATTTTTCCAAAGATTAATTTTAAATGTGTGTGCTGTACTGCTGTAAAAATATTCCTCTTCTTCTTTATCGTAGAATTCCCACAGACGTCTCCATTTTTGCCAATTTCATGTGGTGTGGTCTTTCACCCATCCAAAGCTGGTAGTTCTAAGTCATCCGTCTCATCTCTTAGATACCCCTGCTTCTCTTCCCTTACCAACTTCCCTAACTAGCTTTACTTGGAAATAATATTACTTATCGCAAAAATGGGCACTTCTAAACAATTGTTCTATTCATAATAAAACAATTCCATTCATAATAGTTGATATAATATCGTATTTTAATAAGGCTTTGTTTAACAGCATTAAAACGAAGATTAATTATTATATTATACATTTACTAAGTAAGCTTTGGAAGATTTTTAAAATTTGGGTTCACTGCGGAAAATTGTTTACGTTTCGTTCAAACAAGCCATCATTGTTTTCAGTAAGAAAACCAAAAACTCTTTAACAAATGTATAGAAGAGCGCAAAAGGATGCAGGTTGGAATGTTTAAAACACAAAATATTACACCATTGAGGAGAGCTTAGGTTATAGGATATACCACGACTTCTCCAACTTTACTCATAATAAATATTTGTCGTGTATTCTGATTAGTTTTCATTTAAACCATTGAACTTAACTGAAAGCAAACTGCGGCAACATCATTTCAGAAATGGTTTGGTAACTTATGTGCTGTATTTCAAAATGCGGGGGGCGCCACTTGGAGGGTGGGAGGGAAGATGGGTTTTAATCAGCCGGTACCCACAGTAACCTAATTCCAATGAAGGATCATGATGGAATAGATAGGGATTAACAGAGAAAGATCAAGTATTGGGGTGAACAACTTGAACGTTGTAATTTATTGGTATTTTCATCATCTTCGTTTGTTTTGATTGTTCTCTGGACCAATTTCAGCTCATGTTTGTTATGCGGTTTTTCGTAGTATGATACATCATGCGTCTTATTATTGACAAGCACTTACCACTCTTTTAGCCCACTGAATAGTAGAAGCAGTCAATATGGTGACTTATTCTATTTTTTAGCTCGTGGTGGATTTAACTTTTCGAGCTCATAATGAATAACGGCTGAAAATATTTGCTTTCATCTAGATATTCGAAAGAGAAAAAGCTGTGCAAACTAGATGATATCAGAGCTCACCATTCGAGAGCTTTTACATACAAATAGATTTTTTGCTAAGATATATATCGTCAGGAATCTAGCACAAGATCACAGGGTCCGAATCAAAGTTCATACACCTTAATCCAATGCTACGGCGTTACTCATGGGTCCATTATTTACTTTGGCCAAACAATAGCATGATCGTATAATAATTTATCTACGTATATTGGATTTTACTATACCCCTCCTCTCCTACTTACCAAACAAAACCCCTCACCACTCCTCCCTACAACATTCCTTAATGGATCCACTCGTGTGGTAGGTATTTCCATAATTGAACATAAGTTTCGCTCAATTCATTTATTTTTTAGTAAATCATAATAAACTGATAATCTTAACTGTTCGTGTGGTAAATGGTGCGATGCGGAGAGGCTACAACCACCTTTGTGCCTTTGATACAGGATACAGAAACCACGGCAATTAGGCGAAATTTTATTATTTCGACCATAATTGATGAATTAAATGATTCGGTTAAATTTAAAAGCAAAATTAAAACACCATTGTTTAAATATGGTTCAGTTCGTTGATACAATGGTAGTTATGTGCCTGCGGCTATTCATATATATTTTTAGGTAATATACACGTGCTTACACACTCGTGAGTAGATTCCTATTATCTGAAACTCTGGTTTGGTCAAGATTTCAAATGCATGAGATTACCAATAGTTAGTAACTACTAGTATAATAAATTGCTACGTACATATCTTCATTTAAATTCAATTTTTAAACAAGTTAATAATAAAGAAAAACTAATAGCTTTTGCCGTGTTATTAATGATAATCTAGTTTAAATATTTACATGGCTAATATTAATGGTATGTTTTTTTGTTACATAAGTCAATTGAATTAAATTTAATATTATTTAGTTCTGCTAGTTTTAGTTTTAGTTTTTAGGGAAAGTTGTTTCGGCGTTTAAGGCCATGTATAAAACTGACCTTAAATGCCGAAACATCTGTTACTAATAACTAAAACTAAAACTAGCAGAACTTAATAATAATAATATTAAATTTAATTCAATGCAATTACATACAAAAAATGGAGTTCTACAAATTAAACACAAAAACTATAAATAAATTAATTGTATGAATTCTTAGTACTAATTACACAATTAAACATTATGCTTGCCATTTGGCTTTAATGGACTTGTTCAACCATTTTTGGGGTTTCGATTACTGTATTGTTATTTGAGCAGAAAGAACTTACCTAACAAATAGGCACATAACTTATTTCAATCCATTTGACTTAACTTTTCTGTAAAAATTACCAATATCACATATTTTTTTAGAAATAAATTCCCAGTAGATGGATGACTGATATATTTGCCTAATTGATTATACGAAGGACTGATAAAAAATCAGATAAGAATTAGTTGTTTGGTTTAATATCAATTGGTTACAAATATTGACAATTGAGCACCATGCTGATAATGCTCTCATGTTTTGGAAGTTCTCGATTCTGTTGGGTTGGTCTATTGACTTATGTAGATATCAATGTGTATTTTACGACTAGTGAATACTTTAATATTTTTTCTATGGTTAAGAAAGCCTTTCAAAACATCTGAGGCCTCTTTTTATTTCACGGGCCTTTGTTTTAGACTTAATGTTAATGGATTTGCTTTCAAAACATTTACAATTTACTTACGATTTGATTTTAAAACATTTAATGGATTATCGACATCATAACAAACAAAAAAATCTGCTTGTGGCATTTCGGGCTTTGAAAATATTATCCGCACGAATCAAATACGCCGTAGGAAAAATGTTCTCCATTTCTCAGATTTAGATTTACTAGATTTGTTTTCAAAATGTTCCATGGACGTATGGACACAATTTTTTTAACGTTGTTTATTAGAGTTGACGCCGATGTGATTATTTTATCCGCGGTTTCAGTGAATTGGATTAGCTCACTCGAAAAAACGATAACTGCGGCACGATAAAAGTTTCCCGGGATTTTCAACTTTAGCTCAGCGTGAAAACAGCGAAATTACGGTACGAAATTGTGATAACAAAATAAAAAATTACAAACTAACAGTTTTTCCGGTAGTTCTAAGTGCTTTACTACTTGTTCAACTATATTTTATACTTAATGATTTTTCATAATTAATGTAATAGTTGTTTTTATGACCATTATCTAATCTAGTGAGTGATTCTTTGTCGCAATAGGAACCCGCTTGAATCTTAATCAAGAAATAACGAAAACGAATGAAGTGAAGTCTAAATTGGTTCGATTTATTTCGATTTCAAGGGGGTGCGAGCTATAACTCGTAGTTCCCATTAACCTCGCGGAACATTACCTCTACCCGCTGGCGCTGATGTGCTCCGGGTACCTTTCTTGTTTAGGATACTACTGCTCGCTGACAAAAATCTTAACTTTTCGAAACGAGCATTCGAAAAATTATTCTAGACTTTTTTCTTCAACAAGATCATTCGTATTAAAATATAATTTCTCTACATATGAAACGTCGCGGTTGGTTCGCCAGGGCTCGGTGCATTAGGACATGACATAATAGCCAATTTCGCGATATTATCTGGCACGTAATCACAAATATTAATAACATGTGTCGACTCATTTAACGAATAAGAAAATAAAACTAAACTCTCTAATCCTCAATTATTTTGACAATCACGCGTTACACTTTAATTTTTTTTAAATAATCAAGTGAATTTTGGGAAATAAATAAGAATTTTAGAACCTCAGGTAATTCAAGTATTGTCTATCAATATTATAAAATGGCATAGTCAAACGCCGCCATATTAATTAGATTGTATGAATTAATCAGTTACCTCGTAGAAGTCGAGACAGAACTTTACTGTACGAGGAATATTTAATCTGATATCTATTTTATAATTCCTCGACATATACGCAATACAATTATTTCATGTTCTCATTCCGGGCTAGTATTGTTTGTGTTTTCCAAGACGATCCCCGATAGGGTGTCTATACATCTTCAAGTTTTATTAACGGTATATTGTAGCCGGAATCAATATGTCTTTAATTGATTGATGAAATAACTTCGTGCGAAATTGTTATTGATTAAAATAGTAATCTGTGGCCGCTCCACTCGAACATATATTAAATTACATGTACAATTACATTTGAAATGTATGATTGAAACTCATCGAACACGTTTGTAATTCAGCATTCGGGTCCACCTACTGCGAATACGCAGAAGCCGGTGGCGCCAACCGCCAGCAAATCAATATTGACAGCAACATGCCGACGACTTAGCCACGGTGAATAAATCTCATCCGGTTGAGTAATTCGTGTCAAACAAATGCTCAAATGACCAACTAATAGCCAGAAACTTTGAAATTCCCACTGCCGTTATTTATGTGATTTAGTGTATAAATTAACATTGGTCGACCAATTATGTACCTTTTTACACAGTCAAATATATAAACAATATTCCTATGGGATTTCAAGTACCAGCTTAATTAAAACCATCATAAAACATAGTCGTATGGGGTTTGTGAAAAATTTTAATATGTCAGTCATGTTATGGTTACTAGACGTACTAGACTTACGGACGCTTTCGCCAATCAAATATAGTGGTCGCAAAGTAAATATTATGGTTTTCAAACGTGCAATTTCGGTCTCTCCGACGCAACGGTTACTCTTAACAGCAATTTTCACTCTGGATTGCACGTATTTATACTTAAGCCATATATTTGTATGGAATATCTAGTACTATACGTTTAACCGTTATTGTGTGCTCTGGCCTTGCAGGTGGAAATCAATGCTATTTGCAAAAGTGTAATATAAAAGTAAATAATATTGGTTTATGAATTCTACCTTTTAAAACGTTAGTTGATACATATAACGATAAAAATGTCATAGTTAAATAGACAATATAAATTATCTTTAATATAATTCTGCGAAGCATTTTGACAAGGGCAAACATTTTGTATAACTTCGTATTTAATCAATTATGATCGGTGAAAGCAAAAATTCCATTGTGTACAATATTTAAGACAACATTATTTATTCCCTTTTTTCAATTCACAAATAATATATTACAGTAAGATGTTTTATAAAGTGTGACTAAAATTGCGCCACGCACCTTCGGAATTCGAGTCCGAATGACTGCAGGAAACAATCGAAAAGGAAATGGATGCAGCCGGTACGAAACTAAGCAATTCGTAACAAAAGAATTCACCGTGTATTCTCAATGTGTCATTTGATCGTGAATCCAGTACAGTGATTGAATTGCGGCAGCTGAATGTTAGTTCGTAGACAGCTTATTAAGCTCGAATGAAACATCAGTTATTGCTAGAAAGTTTTCTAATAACTTTGTGTAACGTTTTCAACGCCAAGAGAAAACTCGTATCGACATACTTTATACTCACTGCTACAGTAATGCAGCTAATCCCCTAGTGACCAGGCATTTTACTGTAGTTTTGCTTTGCAACCCTAACAACGGGTTGATGTTTTTATTTTCGATCGCTTTCATAACTTTATCAAGGGTTCTCTTTATTGTGTTTATAGGTAACTTTTTTACCATAAAACTTTAATATCTTTCAAAATCAATTGAATTTCGTTTGTATTACCCGAGCCAGGAATGTTCCTTTCTCCTCCAGGAGGCACTGTGTTTAAGAGACTCGGAACAAGCTTTACTGGGAAAGATATTGCAGTTTAATCAGCCGGTACCTATGCACTGCCTTCTCAAGTCATTACAAAAAAAAAGATGTGGGGATGAATTATGCTTGTCTGGTGACTATATTTGAGAGTTGTATGTAATAAGCAGATATAATATTTCAAGATAGAAAAAAGTACAAATATGTGAATTTGAAATATTTATTAATAATTTAATTTGAGATATATCAATTTAAAAATACTCGTAGATCAGACTTATAGAGCATTAAGAATTCAATGATGTTGGTAACTCGAAAAGACGTTTTTTGTAGGTACATATTTCTGTCTTAACCTGACGTATCGAAATGAAAACGACATTAATAAAGGGTTCAGTACGAAATGTTACAGCATTTGACATAGGTAAGCTAAATGGTGTTTGTACTCGTCATAGAATTGAAACCGCACGAGCCGCCCGGACTGCACCCAGAAGGACGCCCCCTCAGGTGGGGATCATGCCGGATGTTAGAATGTCATAAATTAATGACGGAACTCGAGGTGGCGTATCCCGTTACAAAAGCGTGAATTTCCGATGGGGGCGGGGATGGTGGGATTATCCTAGGGACGGCAGGAGACACCCTCCCTGTTTTAAAAAAAGAAAGTAATCACTTTACCTCCTCCTTACCATTACTGGACTTTTTTTAAATGCATACATATACAAATTATTACGACTTAGTATAACAAGTTATAGTCATTATTTTATTGAAATGTTTGTTAACTTTTTTTCATAACTTCTACATGGAGCTACGCGTAAGTAACTCATAAATTATGGTAACGTTAGGGTGTCACCTTGGAAGCGGAAGGAAGTTTTAGAATTTGGTTATATAAAGGTCAAAGATAACTTACTCGTATACAGGTGATTAATTAATTAAATATTTTCTGCAAAATTTTAGTTATCTCTTATACTAGTTACCATAATAAAACTTTTGTCGGTAATAAGATGCACATAACAACATACTCAACTTTCCAGTCAGTTAGCATCGCAAAAATGGATTTAGTGGATATAAAATAATTAAAATACACAAATATAAATTAAGAATGGAAAAATAATTTTTCAGTAAAAGTTGTAAAACATGTATTAATTGTGTGTATACTACACCTTTCTCAACACGGGAACTCCCTCCAGTTAAATAAAAATGTATGTGTTACAAATATCATTAAGATAATATAAGTTAGCATTATTTGGCTACAAAGTTAAACAGTAACCGTAAAAGTTAAAAGAAAACCCTTTACCCAAAACCTAATCCGCCTTAGCAGACAATCTTCTAGTGAAGACCACTAAGAAAAAAAAACAGTAAATACGCCCCCTTAATAATTTATAACGTACATAATACTACTAATATATAATAATAATCCATCCATTCTGGAAGAGCTGAGGCTGAGCATCCAAAATAGGCTACCAAACTTTGCCTTCAACGTATCCTACGGTACTAATACGCTCGTTAAACTGAAAACTCAAGCCCAGAGAAACTCACGGTGAAGTGGAACGCAGGAGAAGCATAGGAAGATCATCGGTGCATTGGTTGATCACATTGATCACACATCACAAGCTTCCGGTACTTCCATGTCCGCCGCTCTCCACGCTGGCTCAGCAGAGCAGTCGGAGTGGGGTCACAATCCCGACCAAAAAGACGGCGACTCGAGAAGAAGAATCATGCAACAGTTTCACATACTCGTATATAAAGCATCTTAATAAAAACTAAAAAATACTTATTATTATTAATTAATTTTCTTATTAAATTGTCGATCGACATTATAATTAATCGGAGATGCTTTTCACGATAGCCCCGTATTTGCATTTTCAACAACGAACTAGATTTTATCCCACTAATGGTAATTTAGTTGGCGCCCAGATGAGTCAGCTTTTGACCTATTTATATATTTGATTACGCCTTTGTTTGCCGGCCAGTAGGGCGGGCAAAGCCCGACATTATTATTTGCGGAGGGGAACGCACAAAAACTGGAATATCATGTTACTCAAATGAAAAATGAGAAAACAATTTCTTTTTTAAATTAAGATACTAAAAATACTAGTACATGTTATAATGTAATATAAAGGGTTTTTTTAGTAATTCCTTGAAAATTTGTAATATTTGTAGAACGAAATACTTTTTTAAGCCTAGCAGAACGCAATAAAAACATAGGAAAAAACTGTTTTCAATTTCAATGAAAAGAATCGAATTCGACAAATTTATCACAAAAACCATTAATGTAGTAAGTTTGCTAAACATTTTTCTGTTCTGTGAAAATGGTTTCAAAATATTCGGGGGTTCTAGAAGAAATATTTTTCTATTATACTAAAAAGCCGTCACTATACTATAAAAAAAGAAAAACTCTCGAACGATGAGCTTTGACGTTATTAAATTTGCAGAAGTTTTTTGTTTGTAAATATCCATACTTTCGAAAATTTGCATCATCATTTCTATCATTATCGATGGATCTTAGATATTGAGGTGAATTTCATTGAATTTAAATTATAGCCCTTTCAACACTTATTACACCGTTTTCCTAACAAACACACTTGTACACATTTAAATGTAGTTACTCACATTTAATGTAGTCCTTAACATTAAAAATGATGCTTCATTTAATAAA
Organism: Drusus annulatus; assembly: GCA_022651775.1. NCBI lineage: Eukaryota > Metazoa > Arthropoda > Insecta > Trichoptera > Limnephilidae > Drusus > Drusus annulatus. Next base: position 78,660 of record JAGWCC010000965.1, read on the forward strand.
GCGGTCATTTTTTTTAAAATGACAACACTGATTTTGGAACACATTACAATGCAATCAGATGTGAGGTTATGCTGAACTCATGAATGTGACAGTTTGGCAGAAAAAACGGCATCTCTTTTTATGTACGCATTTCTACCACAGAATTTTATTTTAATTTATATCTAATAAATGGCTGAATTTATTTCAAAATACGAACAATTCCACGTTTTATCTCGCTTACAAAGCGATAAAATATACCGTGTTCGAATATTAAACTACTTCAGAATATGAAATACAAATCATTTCATTTATGTACCACTAATTTCTGAATACCGTGTTTGTCAGAAAATTCAAAGTGAGACCATATTGCTTTTTCAAATCTTATATTCTTTTACCTTTGCAACCATGTTGGTATTGCCGTTTTTTTCTACTGTTATTTATCATATTGTACCTTCACAATGCTCGGGTCTCGTGTGCGTCTTGGTCACGCATACTGCTTAGGTTTTTTTTTCAGGGACCAACAACACGGTCTACTAACATTATGGAAAATTTTCCAATTCAATTGGCGGACCCACAATACGGACAGTAAGGGGATGTATCCTGCTAGAGAAAACTCTGTTGGAATATTTCAATAGAAAAATTACGTTATCCAATTAGGCTTGTCAAAGCACTCAATCAGTTTCTGTTTGTCACTTTATAATTTTAAGTTTTATGCGAGGCGGCGAGTTTTATTGGCACGCATTTGGCTATTTATTATCGGCAGGACCATCCAATAACGGAAGTGTCGTTCGAAATTACCCTTTAATTCAGATCCTGTTACTAAAACATAGTGAATCTTTTTAACGTAGAGAGGTACGGCTTCACGGCCTCCGTGGTCGAGTGGTAAAACGCTCGACTACGAATTTAAAGGTCGCGCGTTCAAACCCGACGTATATTTAATCAATTAAAATGTGTCAAAACATATTTAATTTTTGTAAAATCATATGTAGTAGATACTCTAGGTATTACTCTGATAAAATAATATATTTACCTTTCAGATTCGATACGTTGTTTGAAATGGCTTTATCCATGTTTGGTGATCAGATCTGAATAGCCTTCCTCTCCCCACAATCTTCAACCTCACAACATACCCCAATTAGGTCCCACTAGCCCCAGAAAAAGCATTTGGGACACTTGTGCGGTATTAATTATAAAAATAAAATACAAAATGTTAATCACTCGTCAAGAGGATTCTGTACTTATCTGCCAATGCTTTTAAACCATGACCAAATGATATAAATTATACAACAACGCATGTACTCCAGCATGGATATCATTTCTTTAATTTTCAACAGGTTGATAATTAATTTGTTAATTTACACCACACCGTGGTATTAGTGACCAGGATTCCATATACTCGTAGACATGCTGTAAAGCTACGCTGTATGACTGCAGAAAGAGCATTAACTAAAAATTGACTCTAGTGTCGAACCCGTGATTATTTGTCCTATAACATGTTACCGGGGATATCTTAAGAATCTTATCCTAAAAATACTTTCACGAAACTGTTCTCTAGAATACAATATATTTGAATTCGTCTTGGCGCAAGAACCTTTTACAGTATCTTAAAGTTTCCCGAAAGAACCATTACTTTGTTAAGTGACTAAATATTAATGAACAGGAAATACCTTCGTTGTTCGTCTGCTGTGTTTCATTCATCTCGTCGCCCTATTACCCGCCCACAACCCCCCCCCCCCGCCGGGAGTGCAATATCCATGAGTTCCCGCCAATTGGTTCTAACCGAGACGGGCAGTATCGATTTAAGGTGCACGCGACTGTGACGAACGCTTTTCATTTAGATTCACCGTCTTATCAGTCGAAATGCGGCGAAACCGATGCAAATACTTAAGATTTTTTTTTAGTTTAATAAACCTCGTTTGAAAATCATTTATAATTTATTTAATGAATTAAAAAAAACTTTATAAAAGACCACTAATTTAATTATTTTTTTGACCGATTGGTTTCACTTAGCCCAAGCATCATCGGGGTACAAAATTAAACAACAACAAAATACAAAAAAGATATATACATAAACAGAGGGAGAACAAAATATAAAATAAAATGACAGAACAATGAGAAAACAATAAAATAACATTTAAATTATAACAAAAAAGAGAGAAAGAGAGATAATATGAATTGAAAGAGGAAAAACAAGAAATTTTATTAAGTAATAATGAGAAATTGTATGAGTTTACCGGACTACCGGACAAATTTAACTGATTGTTAAGAATTTTTATATAATTCAATTGAATTAAATTTAATATTATTATTATTGAGTTCTGCTATTTTAAGTTTTTTTTAATTTTTTTTAGTTACAGCTGTTTCGGCGTTTAAGGCCATTGTCAAACTATTAAACCTTAAACGCCGAAACAGCTGTAACTAAAAACAAAAATAAAAAAATAACTTAAAATTGCAGAACTCAATAATAATAATATTTAATTTAATTCAATTGAATTATATAAAAATTAAAATGGAGTTCTACAAATTGAACACAAAAACTATAAATAGATTGTTAAGAATATGACTAATAATTTGAACGGCTTTCTTTATGTCTAGTGCTTCTAAATTATTTAATCTGTTGCCATGAGAATTTTTGTGGAGAATATGAGCACCGGAGCTTTTATTGAAAGTATGATCTTTTTCAATAAGACGATTGGCGAATTCTAAAAAAACCGTGGATATTTAAACATGTAAAATGTTCTTTGATTCTAACATTGACATTACGGGTTGTTTTACCAATATGAAATGCAGGACAATCACTACCATACAATTTATAAATTCCCGAGAGACTTAGTTTATCAACTTATACTAATTCATCATCTGACATTTTTAGTTTAACGTACCTTATTTGAAAATCATACATGATTTATTTATTTAATTTGCTTAGTGTTGATACCAGGAAATAAAACAGAGCATTAAAATCAGAAATTACTAATTGCATACATTCACGTCCAATGGTCATGTCGAAATTTAATATTTACAATACATAACCATTATAACACCGTTTGTAAATAGTCAGCACCGATGAAATTGTGCCGAGGGATCCTACTGAGAAGGCTTTCAGCGGTCTTTTAGCTGAGTCACGGGAAGCAAGTTCAAAGCCTCGCCGTCTGCGCCCGCCGCGGAGGGAAGGTCACAGCGAAATAGGGATTCAAGGTAAATTCACTGCACGACTCACTCAAAAACGGATTTCGATCATATTTTACCGTGCAGTCTGAAAACCCTTTTTGTTCTTGGCTTGGGGTGTTTTGAGCTTTCATCACTTTAATGTCCCTCAACGATCAGCGCCATTTTGTTTTATTTTTGCATTTAAAAGGTTCCCAATAAACGCCGATTCTACATAAAAACGTGATCATTACGCTTGTTGATAACAAAACAAACACATTTTAGAAAAAAAAAAATTTTGATACGGCACACAATTTTACTAAGGAATACTGGTCTCCTTTAAAAATCTTAAGAACATCACTAAAATCAAATTATTTATAAAAATAGTCACTAAACATGAGTAGATAAACAACCAACATTGATCAAAATCAATCCAGGTTATATGGCCTTTTTGTACTTACAAATTTAATACAAAACGATAATATCTTGTAACCTTATTTAAAAAAAAACTCAACTATTGTAAAATACATTTATAGTAATGAGAAATCCCAGTGAGGAAGATATCGATAGAAAAAAATGTCTTCTATAATAATATATACTAAATAATACCGCGTCAATTTTTAAATTTGCTCTCATGTCCTAAAATCTATAAAAAAATAAGTTAAATCATAATTATAATTTTAAGTTTACATATGTGTCTATCTGATAGGATCTGCCAAGTAAGTATGTTTCTGTTTATTTTCTCTTTAAGTAAATATTTATATAAACTAGAAAATAAAATCGCTACAGTGCCCTTGTGGTGATTTTTCACAAAAACGGTGCTTTACAAATCTTCCAAATATTATTATTATTAATCATTAAAAAGTGTCAACAGAACAGTCAGTGTTGACATAGTGCATTCAAATTGAAATAACTACGAGGAATATGATAGGTTTTTTTGGAGATAGCTACTAAAGTTACAATTTATTGCAACGGTCTGGATTATTTCTAATTGGAAACATGTACAAACAGACTCCTACGAAAATGATTGAAATATTCTTCAGACTGCAGTCAGCCTTACTTGGAATGGTGATATTATTTAGTATCGAGGAAGCTATTATACTCCGCTGCAACTAGGAGCTAGATTGCTCCCACAAACCTTGCAACACTTTCCGTCTGAGGCCGCTGTTTTCATAATAAGGCTTCCCCGTCTCGCCGTTGCTTCTCTCGAGATTAGAAATTAGAGCTTACGTTCAACTATACATTTCTATAGAGATGAACAGCCAGAATGGACCTAGACTGATTAGAACATCTGACTTTTCAAGATAGCAAAACTTGCTCTAATACCATCATAGAACAGTAGTTGTGTATCTTAAAATGTGTGATCAAAAACCACCACGCGCAGATATCTCGCACAGTTCTTCCATACATTCCACGCCAACTAACTAACCATCACGCCGTTTCTTCGTAGGAGTTGGCAGAGAGGATACAAATTTGTCTTGGCCATACAACTCTGTCTTGGCACACACTCCTTGCTTCATTCACATGCACACATACTCTTCTGTTATTCTGATTCTTCACCTGGTCCGACTCAAGTATTTGGTTCACTTGATCATGTTTTCCTCGGGCGTCCCCAACGTCTTCCACGCACTCTTTTATTTCTCAATTTATATGAATTAGAGAAATTTGGAAGACTCTTCGTAAGTACTTACGTAGATAGTCAACAAAATCAAACATTCGCGTCATATTCGAACATGAGTGGACACATTTTCAGTGGGTGTTTTCTTCCTCCCCACTGAATCTGGTGACAATACCAGGAGAAACAACGTCTAAAATGCAAGTTTTGTATGTGGCCGAAATGAACCCAGCGACTGGTTCTTAGTTGAAACTATTGTATGGACTCCAGCATATAACATAAGAATATAAACTATTTTTAATATTAGGAGAAAGGATCTCAACCGCTTGGAAAACAATTTGTTCCGCATCTATCGAAGGTTTCAACAATTGTTTTGTTTCAAACAATTTGGATGAGAATCATATTGTACGCATGCGATACCTATATCGGTCCCACAGATGCTTTGATGGTAACAAGTTTATAGAAAGCAGTGGCACAAGTAGGTAGTACCACACCAATAAGCTGCCGCCATGGTAACACGGAACAAAGAGCGAAGCGGGCGGCGCTTCCTCTTCAAATAAGAGAGCTGAATAGTAATATTACGGCAAACTGCAAATCGAATGATACCTTTTTTTTCTAATCCCAGTCCGAAAAAATACCTATATAAATCTACAAGGTTATCTATGCGGGTGGCGAAAAGAGGAACTCACAATCGAACGAATACATTTTTTAAATCGCTAGATATTTTCAGGTATCCACACTCACGATCTCCACGACTGTTTGCCTAGAAGAGACGACGTGTGAGGTGGGGCGAAAGCTTATTTATTCGTTATTATTCTTTATAATCAAAGGGTATTGAGAAAAAATAATATTTCATGCATCTGACATAACAAGGACACGATAATAATTATCACCATAAAAGCGTCGGCTGAGCTGTGGAGAACTATTTAAAACACGTATTTTAGATTAGCATATCGTCACCGGAAAGGCAAAAAGTCTGAAGCGCCATTTTCATAAGTTTACACCACAGTACTAAAAAGTTTATTTTTGTTTGACAATAAAATTCATAAGTCTTACAGTACCTGGTTGGATTTTGAAAAAAAAAACTTAATTCGTGTAACTCAATGCTCTCACTGAATTGCCTGAAGTGACAAAAAGCTAAAAAAAAACCAAACTTGTGTCGCTTGAGTTGATTGTAAATAATTTCAGCTGACGATTTCAAGAACTTTTCTATGGTCGATGTGCGATTGCAATCTCCGTTTACCCCCAAGAGTTAGATTTTATCTTTAAAATTATTTTATTTATCAGCCCTGATTTTGCGAGGGCGATTGTGGATTCTAGACATGACAATTACTCCATCACTCAAACGTGCTTCGAAGTCCGGCCACTGGTTTGTCGTCAAAGAAATTCGCTCGCAGTTGATAAGATCGGAAATGAAGTCCGACTAGCTTCACTTTCACGCCTCGTGGGAATCATCCTTTCAAAAGTAAAACGCAAAGGCGCGCCGCACCGAAGCTTCTGCAGCCACTAAACAGACGATATTCACAAGTTCGATGTTTCTATTCTGAATGGTGTTTTGTCACCAGTTTATACCAACCATTGCTCTGACTGAGCCAAAAGGAAAACAGGGAATGCTTAAAATAATTAATCAAAGGAAGCAATCACTTTGTGGCTTGACATTATAATTTAAATAAAAAATATTTTAGTTTTAAGCCACTTTATTTATACACATATAACAATTCGACCGGTTTCGGTTAAACTTAACCTTCTTCAGGAACGTATATATATAAACCGTATAAATATAAATCTTATAAATATAGACCGTATATAAATCGTATATATAGAAACCGGTCGAATTGTTATATGTGTATAAATAAAGTGGCTTAAAACTAAAATATTTTTTATTTAAACTTAAAATAATTTATTGGGACACTGAATAGAAGTGTTATTGATGTTGCTAATTTTCGACTCCTTGGCTTTTGACAGGCTAATAAAATTGATTATCTGTTTAAGAAAGAATTACGATATTTAAAAAAATGTTCGATCAATCTCACCCAAAGTAAGGAAAATTTAACCTTACTCCGAAGACCAGACACGCCTAAAACACACTAATATCGGTTTACCTCTGGTACTGGCACTACTAAATCCGGCACTACGAAATCCGCCATTCGCTGTTCTCAAACGCAAACATGTCACTAGCACAAATATCAAATGTTTATAACAGATGATGGGTGAAGAATTTATTTCCTTGTAATATTAACAGGAAATTGATTTCCAGCGGCCTTTCCTTGTAACTGAACTACTGCCTAAGCTGGACAATGAAATCGTGACGAACTCGCGTGGCTGAGAGCAGATATTGAGAATCGGAGCTTCATTTACAAATAAACACAAATGGAAACGCCATAGCTAAATAGACGTAGGCAAATTCTGATTTAATATTAAGAACGAAGTACGTGGCTGAACAACGAGAAATCAAAATATACTGAATTTTTTAAATTCAAATTAAAAAAATCAACCACTACCCCTTTACTTCTAAAGAAGTGTAAATTATACGCGTGGTGTTAGGTCGGAATCATGAAAATCTTGCCTTATAACCACGGCTCACGCTTCTAATTTAATAGCTTACGACCGATGTAACCAAACCAACGCTGAACCGGAGCGTGAAAATCTAATAAGTAAGACGGTTTTAAGGTTAAGGTGTTTTCCACTTTCGTCACATTTAATATCGTCATAATTCAACGATTATCGCCATTTCGTTTATTTGACAGTTTGATGGTCCCCGTCAAACGCCGATTGTTGGTCCGTTTCAGCTTTTGAACAAACTGAGCTCAGCTGACAACTATATCATCATGACCTTTATGGTTGTCAGCTGATCAAAGTTTAGTAAAAGGCTGAATCGAACCGACAATCGGCGTTTAACGGAGACCGTTCAAATGGTAAAAAAATAACGAAATGGTGCTAATCATTGAAATGTACTGAAAGTTTGAAACAACCTGCGCAATGTGGCTGCATTAATAATATCGTATATCTTGTGTACTATTGTATTTACTTTATATGCCGCATGATTGTGAATTGGACACCCCACATAATATTAGTATTATTACGCTGGAATAAAAATGACGGATTACTTTAGAGAAGCTGGAAATAAAGCTGGTGATTATTTAACTTACTAAATTAGTCATATTAAAACATCTTTGAAAAAAATGTTATTAAGTTCTTATTTTCTATAGTTAGAATATTGATTGAATATTGACCTACATTTTTACAATGTCTTTCTCTCATTAAAAATAATAAGAAGACAAAGGTTGTTGCCTACCTTTGACGAATTTTCCAATCTTACACAAAAGACAAACGGTGAAGGATGTCTGGAGGTTATATGGGAAAATATAATTATATTATCAGATGGCACAAACTAATTGCATGTAATGTAATGTGTCCATATTGTTAACTTTGCTGATGTTTGCCATCGTTTGCTCATCAACTAAAGCGAAATTTTAAGTAAAGATTAACGATGCACACTTTGACTGATTAGGTTTCATGCACTTTAACTGATTACGTATTTACTCATAACATTATTAGACACTGTAAAAGCAGGTAAATCACAGGGTGTGCCTTTACGTGGTTCACTTTTGTTCGTTCAACATATATAGATAAATAGCTACTCATTACATTACTTAATACATAATATAATAGTTTCCAACACATGTGTGGTTCTTTCTTAGAGTAACAATATATAGAGACCTAACTTTGCGAAATTTTATCCGTACTTTTTGACCAAGCAATGACCAAAGGGTGTGGCCTAAACTCGGAGTAAAATCACTAACAGGGTTGTCACAAATTAAGTAAATTAGGTATTTTGTTGTGAGTAGGTAGTTGTAAATCATTAAAAAGAATGAATGTTGTATATTTTTTTGTTTATTCAAATATACATTAATCAATATATTATTAAAATCTCATTTATAGATAAAAATATAAACGAATTAAATTATTAGTACAGAACATTTTATAATACATATTATAAAATGAACTTCAGTCCCCATCAACAAAATAGTTTACAAACAAAAGTAAAAATAAAAAAAATGTACGGTGATAACAGATGTTAAATCATTTTCTTAACCTTGGAGTAAGAATATGGAGAGATCAATTTTTTTACCTATATAAATTTGCGATAAATCACTTTCTCTGCGTTTTTACGTCGTACACTATGAGAGAGAAAAGAGACACAAAAAAATTTCACAAAACATGACACCGCTTTTAAGTATTGTAGGGATGTTTTCCGTCCCGCGTTATTTTGTAAAGGAAAATTTCGAATGCAGATAATAATAACAGTGAACTTATATAGCACAGTTTTGTGATATTTCACGTCAAGTGCGCTTCATACTTAATTAATTAAGCTAATAATTCTAACTAACAAGGAGAAAATAATATATAATATGTATACAAAATTAAAACTATCTAGATGCATGATCGTTATCATAAATCATCATTGGGAAATGGACTGAGCAGATTGTGCTATGGTATTTAGGGAGTCCAATTTTGCCTTCTCTTAGCACGAATCCATTTTTCTCGTCTTTTCTAAAAATAATTAAAATATAATAATATTCCAATTTTGCATAGCCCTGAATCTGGGAGGGAAAAAAAGTCAACCCGGAAAAAGTTATAAAAAAAACCAACTTTAAGAGAAAAA
>JAGWCC010000966.1:0-136438 GCA_022651775.1 Drusus annulatus
TTTTTGCCTCAAAGATAGAAAAATGTATAGAACTGATGGTCAATACTTTGAATAAAATTTCTTTGAGATTCCCTTGAGAATTAAGCGTTTTCTTTATTGAAAAACCGGCAAACTTCAACTAACACCCCTGGTAAGTCCCCCATTATTGCACAAACTATTTCAGTTTTTCGTGTAAAAAGAATTAGAATATCGTCTGGTTAATCGAAATCTGGGAACGAATGTCTTTCTTTAAAAAAAAAACTGTAAAATTTTCTTTGAACATGCGCCGTAGTGACACAAAATCAAGATCCCTAGACGCTCGAGGTAGCTCGGCTCAACTGGCGCCTGCTGTAGCCATATCTCGGTTGGGCGAAGCAGTCGCTTACAAGTGGCTGTTGACACATGAGTTATTGCTTGCCGGAAGACTCTACCGCAACATAGGAATTTAGTACTAAAATCGAAACAAAAAATCACACGAAGCATGGAAAAGCCGACGGACTAACTTTTTCGAAGAAAGTGTGTTTTTATATTTCATTAGAATAACTGATAATTCAGCACGAATAAGTTTTTTTCCTAAGTTCGCAAAACACAACCACTGTCACATTGCGTTGCCACTACTATCGTACGTACTCGTATAATACGATCGGCTTATTTCGGAAAAGTTAGGCAAGGTTTGTGAACTCGACAGTCCCCTCTCTCCACCACATGCCTCCCCCGAACTAAATGGAACACGGTTTTAAGTCTCCATCTGTATGGGCTATTTATTTTATATACCTACATGGCTATATTATTATGTAAGCGCGTTTATTGTTTAGATATGAAGATTTATTCCATCAAAAGTTGAAAAGAACTCATCAAAATTCTTATGTGCATTTACTTCCCCGTTGATATATCGTCTATTAAGAGCAAAAAGTGGCAAAATTTCATCGTTCTGAGACACCATATAAAAATAATGCATTAATTAAATTAATAAAAATATATAGTACATATTATAAGATACACATTTTTTTTCCTGCGCTTTTGTTTTACCATGGTTTGAACGTATTTTTTGCTTTCATATCTTATTTATGTTTGGTAAAATTGCGGTTAGCCATTTTTCGTTTTTTATCGACGATATACTGTATTTAAATACAGTTTTTTTTCTTTTTGTTGAGAATATTATAATGTCACCAGAGATTATTTAGTCGATACAAGTGGAAGATAACGAAATTAACACCATTAGGAAAATGAAGGTTTCTTGAGGTCACTTTACCTATGTTTGTTAAGTAACAAGATCTAAATAGCAAGCGTATATCCGCTGAACTCTCTTGTAAATGTAGAATCAAGAATATTTGAGGGGGTGGGAGGAGGGAGACGCGCCTCATTTCAATCGCTTCACAATACAACATTCCCCAATACTGAGAGTAGCTAGCATACTGCATTCTGACACCTGGCAGTTGAGTTCATTGTGTGGTTATATTACGATGATCAGTATAATCACATGCATACACTAAATAAATAGAGTTTTTACTCTATGGACACTGTATGATTGTGCTGATTTATTTTAAAGAAACGAACACTAGTAAGTAGAGTTAAGTGCATATATAGGTCAGTGTCAAAGATTATGAATCTGTCAGATACTTACGATAGACCTCCAAAATGTAATTTAATTTAAAAAAAAACGAATTTCGAAAACGAATCGCGAAATTCAACGTCAGAGATTTGTTATTTCGTATGGATGCAGTTAAAACTAGCTGACACCAGTATGTGCCCCTTTCAATATACCGTGTAGTGACATTTTTAAGTAGAATATTATGAAAACAGGTTTTTTTAACGACTCTGTTTTCGTGATTTTTACTGTAATTTGAATACATTGTTTAGAAAACTCGTGAACTTATAGCGGTTTGTTGCACCGTTATTCTGTATTCTGCTGTTAGATGTCGTCTCTGTTAGAGTTAAAAATAGCCATTGTAGCCATCGAACCCTTGAAAACACCCTTTTTACCTCCGCAACACAAAGACACAAAAACACTTTCGGAGGACTTAGACAGTTCGTAGTTGTTCTTAAGAAATACTTCTGCCTGCCACCGAAAGGGAATTTGGAGGTGATTTAATTCTTTGAGCCCCTCAACCCCCGAAATAGGTTTTTGACTCAAAAACAGTGACTTTCTTATGCATTAAGATGATTATTATTTTGGCGTAGGCCTACCTTGGGAAGGTTAAAATATAAAAACATCCCTCTTGGAACTACGAACATTTAAGTAGTTCCAAGGAATTATAAAGAAAACTAATATCGGTACAAATTACTTAGCTAAGATAGTAAAGTGTATGACATTTTCTGACAAAACAGCTCAAACAAGGCACATTACGACATCCCAAGCTTATATTGTTCTAGATATTTATATGTTAAAAAAAAAAAATACTGGATTAATTTAGTATGAACCGTATTTTGCCTTTTTGTAATATGACACTTGTGATGTAGTATTTTGAAGATTTTTTTTTCTTATTCATTAAGAATTTTTTTAGAAAGACAATTCCCGGATTGCGAATAACCTGACAATATTTGAAAAAAATCCTACTACCATCATTTTAATCCTTATCTTGGCAGTGTTACATAATATTTGTTACGCCAACTTTGTTATCTTTTTATTTTTTTAATATTTTTATTAATGATAACACTTGAAAAAATTCTCTATCAATTTCTGATGCCTATGATCAGTTAAAAAAAATGTAGCTTATAAATCTCATCTATACTTGCCAAGATAAGGGATAGGCGTAAAATGTTGTTCGTGCAATGATAGAGAGCTAATCTACTAACACTAACCCAGCTACTAACCAGTATTTAGATGGTATGTGGTTATGAATTATACAGGTAATTTATTCACTCGTGAACAATGTTACAAAACTGAATTTATTCCTTGATTGATATTAAGAACTGTCTTTAGATACAGATACGAGACTCTTTATTTGGACTTAAATACAGTTTAAATTATTAGCTTGTATATGTTCAGTACTCGACAGTCGGTACCAGGCCCGGCCCTAAACCAAACGGCACCTGGCGCAGGTTAAAATTTGGGCAAATGTAAAAACTTAAATTTTAACACCAATATTTTCTAAAAACTGTTTTTGTTTATAACAGCTAAGGGTGTAATTGTGAAAATAGTTATCTTCGCTATATCCCACGTGGATCCGTGAGGACTCTATATAAAAAGCATAACTTTTATACAAAATTTCGTCACTGTTAATCGTTTTTGGCAAGTTTCTCCTCCGAAAATAACTAAATACAAAATCACAGACTAAAAACGTAGTAATAAATTACATATTATTTAAAGGTTAAATGTTTTGTTCTGTTAAATTTAGAGTAATATTATGATTCGTGTATTGATAGGCTACTCCAATTGCGCTTCCAAAGGACCGGCCCTGCTAGGTACCTACGTATCCCGCAATAACCGCAAGCTTTTGCGTTTACTCTTCAGTCTGAAATGCTTGCCTCCCGCTTACGCCAGCAGTCTAACAATCAGAGTCGTGGCAATAACAACGGGCCCAATAAAAACTTGACAAATGGCATTTCATATCGCGCCGCATTCCTCCGAGGACGGGCCGGCTTTGTTGGGCCCGGCAACCCTCCGGGGCGAGTCTCGATCATCGCATTGTGTCCGCGGAGGCCGAAATATATCACCGGATTAAAATAAGCAAAGAAATCAAACTTTTTTTTTCTTGTAATTTTAAGTATTAAGCACAGTGACGTTACATATATAGACACGTTATAGCCTTAGAATATTAACACAAAATGTGGCAAGCAAAACACACACGTTACCAGTAAATTCATGTATGACAAAGATAGCCATTCATAGAATATATGTGTATGAACGAAACAGATCCGAAGTTCGAACCGCGTTCCATACTTGCTTGAAACGACCTCATGCGACGTGTGACCGTTTAGTACTAAATCGGCTTAAACACCGATCACACCAACTAGCGTGATTATTGCTTGCCACTTTAAGAGCTTTACAACGTGTCTATATTTATGTAACGTCATTGATTAAGCAGAGATATCTCCTTAACACTGAAACATAAACCGTTAGATGCATTTTTTTAACGTATACGTGTGCCTGTAGTAGGGTAATTACTTCCCAACGTTTGATGAAATTGGTCATACGTTTCCGAATATCGACATTCTTTTTTGAACGGATAATCAATTAAACGTAGTCAAATTATCGAAATCGAGTTTTACATGTTTTCCTATAAATAAATACGAAATTTCTATCTGCTGAGAATATCCAAGCTCCAAAAGCAATAGATTTTTTGGGAATTCATTTTTTATTAACGCACATTGTAGATATTTGACTCCAATTTAAGTGTAAAAGTATTAAAATATAGGGTAACATAAGAAATACTTATTTCTCAATAAATTAGATTGTAATTAACCTATTTCTAATAATGCTAATAGAGAAAAAAAAACACTGATATTTACTTTACAAATGCCGATTACGCATAGTTATGATTTTGTATCTTCATATTTACTCTGTATTTTTTATTTTGTTGTAACTCGTGTATCTCTTTAATTTACCTTGTCCCAGAGAGAGTATTTATAAGAAAAGTGAGGGATTGCTATGTATGTTAGCAAAATATTAATTTAAAAAAATATATATTTATATTTTTTTTTTTCAAACGCCTTTTTTACGTTTTCATATTTTTGGGGTTGGATGCTTTCTGCATAACTACGTCCAATTTATTCGGCATGTCTGGGGTTTAGGAGTCGAAAAATATCATGTAAATTGGTGACATGAGTTTCCTTTCAAATTCAAAACTTCTACGGATTTTCTGTTCAGTGCTCCTGAAACATCTAAACTCTAACACGATTTTTTTTACAACAGCTTCCAAATATAAACTAAAACATTATCAAATAAAATGTAACGCCATATTGATTGACTCATATTTTAATAAAAAAGAGCATGAAAAAAGATTATTGAAACCATGACGAAGCCAGACATTATTTTGTAAACAATACCACTGTGGCGCAAATACAGGCGTGTTTTAACAGAATTGAATTTTCACGAGTATAATAAAATAATTAACATTTTCGCTTACATTCTGAGAAAAGTGCACAGGCCCTAGCGACAAATTCAAATGTTGTAAAAATAGCTTAAACTATATTATGTACTTAAATTTGAAACCAATTATTCGTCAATTTACATCTTCAGTTCTCTTTCCACGTCCCCCTCTTTATTTTTGTCGAACAACATTCCTCAATTAAGAATTTTATAGATCCATAGACATACTTCTGATTTTCACAAAAAAAAAAATCAGAGCGAGAAAATAGTAAAAACGCGTGTTTACGAGTATAGAAAATTTAGTATTAATTACAGGTTTAACAAAAATCAAAACAAAGGAAAAAAAAAAACAACGAAAGTAAATGCTCAAATGACCGATTCTTCCAAACAATATATACTGATAATGACCGGAGAAACAATTCAATGCGTCTCTTCACCTTTCTATCCACATTTTAATCGGACTTCCAACAAACCGTTCCAAATCCGGAATGTAGCCTTTGGAATCTCGCGGCAACACTGCGAGCCTTTTTCAAAAATGGCATGACGCCTGTAATGAATTTGGCGGTATGTGCGGTGGCCATAACAATCGTAGAGCATTCGTTTCCTCGTAGACAGCCTCCCTCCCCCTCCCGGTCCACCCCCACCTTCCCACCGCCACCCCCTTTCCACCCCACCCCCGCCGCGACTCTCCACTCCCCCTCCCGTTCTCCTTTCCCCGCCAATGGACCGACGCTAATCTGGAATTTTATTACTCACATTATATGAAGAGTTTGCTAATACCCATGTAGGTAGCGCTCCACCTTTTGTTGGTGGCCCCGCTGGGGAGGGGCTAACAATATGTTGTTTTTTAAAGCATACTTTAAATCTAATATCTGGGCGGGTGATTAATGGACACGCGCTGACTCTGTTTGGCGGGCTGTCTCTGTGTATCTCAGTGTTATGATCCGGGTGAAACCTTTTTATAAATATGATGATGTATTTTGATTAATTGAGAGAAATTTTATAAGATATTCAGCATATAAGTCACGACTGACGAAGTAATGGCCTGTTTTTTAATGATTCAACGAAAAATAAATAAAAAAAACTAAATAAAAATATGTTTTTTTTATTTAAAAAAAAAATAATTTGGGGGCTACCAGTGAGTTTATTAAATGTTTACTATTTTACAGTACTCAAAACGAACTACTAGCACACACCACTCTGGCCTGTCCTCCTGCTTTTTCCTTCAGTTCCTTGGGCTCAAGAAAATGTGACTATTGTGATGATATGTAGATGGTGATCATGTGCTATTTTTTTTATTGATTTGCTTTAAATGGGGTCACATCACTCTTTATGCCAGTTTTCCCACATAACGATGTTGATTGACCACTAATGACAATAAGACACATTTAAAAATAAAAGTAATATGGGGTATTTTACATATTTAGGGAAATGTCCCGGACTCAGGAAATTGGTTATAGATTATGTATGAAGGATAAGCGAGGTTAAAATAACAATTTTCAATAAATAACGGCGTTGTGTTCTCCGGACCGCTGCCCTTGTTACCATCTATTGAGAGAAGCGGAAATGTCATTTAATTGAATTTTAATTTGACATAAAGACGAATGGTTTTTAACAATCTTTTGCACAGAAGAGTCATAAAAAATATAATTGGGGAGAATACAGATCGAAAATATGTTGAAAATAGTTCAGCTTCTACTTGACCGCCGGATGCAAAGTAATCCATTTTTTCCATATCAAGAAACCAATCCATTTTTTTTGAGCACCGAAATTGTTTTTATAGTTGTTGATTTTTGGGATTTAAAACCATATTGTGCTAATCGCTTGTTACAATAACGTTTCACACCGCCATGCAGGATAGATCATCAGGGTGTTGTGCCATGTTCTGCTGCCTTCTCCACCGTAAGCAAACATTTCAGACAGCATTACAGTTTCATCATCAGTATGTAAAGCCTCGTTGTATTTTCTCTTATTTGTTGTACAATGATCCAGTTTTTTTTTTTGCATTTTCGTCATCAGGATTTTGAACCGTGTTCTTCTGCCTCTTATATATTTCTTGTAACAACATTTTGGACATCCTTAATTACTTGAATTTTTTTTAAAGTCGTCACAAATATGGTGTGGATCTAAAATAGAAGAAATGTATCTGCTGGTCTTTAAGAAGATTTTGAATCCAAAACAAGGAATCGTTTTAATTAGTAACTTGGAAACAGAAACAATCAAGAAATACTCTAATGACTCGTCGATTTTAAGACATCTTATATGCTTTTAAGTAAGCTAAAACAACGTTTCGTAGACAACGTGCTGGTTAACCAAAGAGGCTGGAAGTTTTTTTGGATGATGGGAAGAATGGATCGTTGGAAGTGAAATTAAAACATTACGAACGCTAAATATGTATAAATACTGAAGTATCAGAAAAAATGTATAAATTTTTGAAAAAAATCATAATTTATTTGCTAGAACGATTACACCTATTGTGCCGACATGGATGGCCTAGCCAAATTCAGAGATCGTGCGTTTGAGGCCTGGTGTGATAAAATCAAATAAATGTAGTCAAAGTATGTGTTATTCCTCATGTACTTTTAAGTTCAGTTCATATGAGGCACGTTTCAGAGTGGTAGATACACTGCGTGTCACTCTGGTGGAAGACCGCCATTCAGAATCGAAACATTACTTGACATGACTTTAGCCGTGTTTGGTGATTAGATCTGAATAGACAAATATTTCACAATCTTCTTCTTCCCTATACTCTTCTCCTCCCTACTGCATTCAGCCTAAAAAAATAACCCAGTCGGGGATGCCATAGTCCTACTGTATCTGGACGGTTGGGAAAAATACGACTTTTGAAGAGCCCTGGAGGGTTAGTATATTAAAACTTAATTATTGCACTAAAAATATTGGTTACCCAAAGGAAATAAAATTCAGGAGATAAAACTCTACGAAAGTTACATGACCACCGCTAATAAAATGAACTAGAAGATTTTAGAAAATTTACTGAAAATATATTGATATCAGCGTAAATTTGCACCAATCCGAAAAAAATCATTTGATAATTTAAAAGCCGGATAATCCTCCGTCATACTTCCGCCCGACATAAGTGTTGGCGCGGAAAGCCGAAGCTAAGAAAGCTCGGCTGCCGTTGGCGGCGGCGGCGGTAGGCGTTCCTGGCGAGGTGCCGCCCCGCGCCGCGGCGCATCTCGCGGCGCCGGCCCGCCGCAGTCCTCCGCGAGCCGCCGCACACACCGACCGCCGTCCCGACGCCCGACCTCGCTCTGCCTTCCTCCGCCACGACGGTGAAAGTTTCTTTTACGAGTTTTGTGATTTGTGTGACATCCACGTAAGTTTATTTATAAAAAATATAATTTGTAGATTTTATACCTTTTTTTCGTGGTTTTTTGACGTATTTATTTGTGCTTAAAACTCAACGAAACCTTTATATTACTCAATTATTTATTCGATCGAAACCCCTTTTTTTTGCATAATAATTTAAACAATATTAAAAATTAAATAAAACAGGATAAAATTTAAATATTTTATAAATGTCCAGTGCTGAAAGAATCATTAAATGTCATTTGGGTAATGTTACTCATTTTTTTGTAAGTTTTCTGCAAAAAATATAATAATTAGACATTTTTTAACATTTGAATTTCAACGGATGATTAAAAAATTAAATGTTTCAACAATCTTTTGTTTGCACGTCAAAATACGAATACGTGAAATCATTTGAACCCACTGTGTTATATTCAATAATATTGTAGATTTGTTTCGACGAATCTGTATACATTGGTAGATAAAGTAATTCACCATTTTTCAGACCAGCCTCTATCCAGTTGAAATGTTTTTCTCGACACGAAGACATTTTCAACGGTCCAATGTTCAGTAATCAAAAAGTTCCGGAAAATCAAAAGGTGACAATTTTTTTCTGAAAATCTTACATTTAACAGTGACTTATTACAGACGATTTTGCGTGACTTTTTGCGAACTTAATAAATATGACTTTATTTCATCATTTGTATGTACCAGCAACGGTCGCAGTTGCGAATTTTTACTATTTCGCAAACTTATATTATTATATGTCAGATTGTTAAAGAGAGGAATTTTTTTTTCACCCATTGCATTCGAAACCCCGTATTCGTATAAATATTTGATGAAATTTATCGTAATATTCTTTCTCAAAACATTGTGACAGCAAATCATCGGCCTAGATGCATACTGTCAGTCTATTTTTTTTTTGTCTAAAATGATGTTTTGATTGAAATATGTTTTTATTGCCCGTTCTCTGTCTCTCGGAGATTTAACCAACACGTATCCAATGGAAAGGTAGTATTTTAAGTGTTATTGTAACCCTCCATCTACCTCCTAAAAATTTTCCCCAAATAGTTATTGTCTCCCTGAACAGTCTTACATATTATTGGGGATATATTTTATAAAAACTCGTCATGAGAATAATTAACAATATCAACTGAAAAAATCATAAACTAGGCAAACGATAGCCAATGTTAAATTCTACATAATGCAAACATCGAATCCTAAAGGTAGCAATGACCCCCTCATTTCGAAAGATTTATTGTGCTTCCTTGTTTTGCGAATCAGGGGTGGTGCGATGTAGGCATACCTAAAACCGTGGCATTCAGTTATTTATTTCGTCCTAGAAGACCAGTATTCAACAAAACTTCAAATTTATCCAATACTTATATTCTAGGTGATTTTTTGTATCAATGTTTTTTAACAATGCTAATTTACTGAAAATCATTGTATCTGGACATAATATATTTCACCTCTGAACATATTTCAAAAATGCTCTTTTGAAAACCCCATAGTTAATTATTTTAATTAAAAAACGATTTTGCCTAAAGTTTTGATAATATTTCGCGTGAAAGCTGTTTTGTCTTCCGAAGGCATTGCTAGACTAATTGCAAGAATTTGTAGCAATTACCCCTTTAAGGGATGCCTTTTGTATCATAATAATAAGCATACTTTTTTCATGAAACTTATTGAAAATAATCAATGCTTGACGTTTTCGACCCCTATCAAAGCTTTCTTCGCCACATTGGTAGTCAACCTTGATAATTTGCTTAATATCTCTCGAAATTGAAAGACAACTCCATTACGATAGTATAAAATTTTCACGGTGATAACGATTATATTGTGATTATAGACTCGCCCTAAATGAAGGGGATTTTGTAAGTTGTTCAAAACAGTAGGTACGTACTTTTGATTAATATATTTTTTAAGTGAACTTAAAAATGAAATTGTTTTTTCCCGGTAAATTCAATTTAAAATAATAACGACTGGATTTTTAAAGCTAGCGGTAAATTACTTATATTTTTTGTAAGGCAAATGGTTGGCATTGGTTGTTTTCAATGAGTAACAATAAGGCAGTTATTGAAGGAAAATGCAAGCTCGGACTATTTTCATAAATTTAAAGCCTGTGTTTGATCTAGTTTAATTAAATAATTGACTAGATGTTACTTTCCGTATTTGCCTGATTTTCAACATCACAATTAAAATCTTTATTATTGTTGAGCAAATTGAAAATATTAAAAAAAAACAATATTACGACTTGTCTTATGACAGAAGATCCAGCCGTTTGAGTTGAAAATTATTTATTTATTCGCGTTTATATAGAAACTTAAGACCGAAAAATCAGTGTATACATATATACAGTTTATAACAGTTCGCGTTAGTTAACTTAATTTTTTTTATAAACCAATAACACTTGTTAGGAGCAAACACTCAATCTTTATTCAAACAACAATAAAAATCACAAATACGACAAGAATTACAAGTTAAGTACTTTCGAATGAAATATCAATACATGTATTCAGTGTGAAGTTATGTTGAATATTGATTCCGAGAAGCTCTTATGCTGGTCTTTTATATTGTCCATGTGTTTAGATAGATGACTGTTCGTATTCCAGTTAAGATATAAAAAAGTATCCCAGGTGGTCTAGGCGCAATCATTATATCGCAATGGTTATAAGTATGGCGACGATTTCAAGTGGTCGGCGCGTCGAGTTCCTGTCTGCGGAGATAGGGGTTGAGGTAGGTGACACGCGCGCCCGGATATCCGGCGACAACGTCATCAATGACACAGCGCGGATTCTTGTAGAAGGTAGACACAGTGACCAAGTCCAAAGCCGCAAAGCTGTGGATACACATGTTTCCACAGGCATATGAAACATCACTAGTATAGCTGAAAATATCGGATTCAGGAATAGTTATCGATACAGCAATCAACTCTTTTATTTTTTACACAATTAACATCATCCCAGGAGGGGCTACGAGAGTGGAATAACCGCATCAATGAACAGTATATGGCAGCAGGAACGAGTAAGATACCAAAGTCAGTGTAACATTGACACCAACGGGGCACAGTTGAAGCAGGTTGGCCAATTCAAATATCTTGAGGTCGAATTCTCAAGCGATGACCGGCAAGATGTAGGAATTTGTCCGTAGGGTTGGCGCGGCAAGCGGTGTGCTGCATTATCTTTACAGCTCAGTGTACAGAAAAGAAGAGCTAATATTGAAATAAAGTTAACAGTCGATTAGAATAACAAAGGTCACAAAATCTGGATGATTACTTATATACTAATGGACCATTGTCCAATTACAAAAAATACAAAACGTAAAATGGGAAAAAAGAACAAAAGTGGAAAAACAGCACATACATAACATTTTGTTGAAGCAATGACAAAAATAAGACTAAATTATACAAATAAAAGAACATTCAAGTCAAAACCTGAACAAGGTTTTGGTAGAGTCGTAAAGAATGACAAAAATCATTTAGACTGGTACCAAACATTTCAAGATCATGGCTTGAGTTAACAAATCTCGACATTATGGACAGTGGATAATGATACCCATAATTAGTAGAGTGATGATTGAGGAACAGCGATTCATTGTTTCTAACTCTACGGCAAGGAATGTTGAACGAGAGGATACTATTTTGGAGAAGAGTGGCAGGAGTTACAAAAATAAGATTGAATAAGAAAATCGACGATCCGAGATGGGCTTAACATTGAGCCTCTGCTTCTCTTCACAGAAAAGTCACAACTAAGGTGGCTTGGTTATGTACTTAAAATGTCAGGAGATCGACTTCCACTGAAAATACTGAGTGTAATTCTAGAGGGAAAACATTCAGTGCGCCGCCCCAGGCAAAGTAGGGAGAAACAACTTCAGAAACTGGTCCTACTTGGTATAGACAGAGGCCGCTGAAGAAGCGTGTGAAAGGGACGCTTGGACGGCCTCCGTGGTAGAGTAGTTAAGACTCCCGACTACGAATGCAGAGGTTGCGGGTTCAAATCCCGACGTGCGTAAATAAATCCTACACAATTTGTATGTATTATCTCACGTTAAGTTTTTAATAAAATAATATACTATCTACGGTACGTTCCAGAGTGCTAAACACTCTGAGTATCGCCCTGGTGAAAGACCACTATTCAGAATCGAAAGGTTGCTTAAAATGGCTTAGCCGCGTTTGGTGGCCATATCTGTAAAGTCAGGTACTTCCCAACCTTCCACTTCCCCATCTCTTTCCTCTCCCCACTATTTGGAATATCACAACAAATTCCAATAAGGGGGCCGTGGCCCCCCTGGCTCTAGACGGTTGGGAGCAGTTGAGACTCTTGTGCGGTATTCACTGAAAAAAAAAAACAGAAAAATAATAGTTATTACATTTAAAAAAAAGCGTTTGAAACCTTAATTCTAGTTATGTCATTCGGGTTAATATCTAAATTTGTGTATTAATATTTCGTGTTTAAAAAAAAAAAAAATAATGCATTGCTCGAAATCTTCAATGAAAACAAATTGGGGCGATCTCGAAATAGAGATTTTCAAAAAAGTGTTTTTATAATGAATCAAATTATTTATTTCCACCGCATTATCGAAAAACTTCTTTGTAATACACCCCTGTTTATTGGAGAATTATCGCAGCCAGATTGTTCGTGATCCGATAATCCCGCTTCGCCGCAAATAGTAGGTGTGAGACCCTCCTGCGTCGTGGCGCAGTGGCGTAGCCGCTACGGCGTAGGCGGCGCGTAGCAGGTGTCCGCAAAGCCGGAGCCAGAAGGAAGGATTACCGAGGGAATTGTCTTGTAATAAGTGAAAAAAACTAGTTAAGCGCTCGGCTAAGGGAGGAGTATTGTGGGAGATAAAAAAAATAGCAGTTGCAAATTGTTAGTAAATATAAGAAATCGTTTTTTTCCGTGTAGCTGGTCGTGATGAGGTCTGAAATAAATTCAAAAGGAAGGAAGGATGCAGGTAGCTCGTTTCAAATTTTTCCATAATTCACGATCGTTGCCTCTTAAGTTTAAACTTAATTATGATTATCAGATAAATAACTTTTTTTCTTTTGATTCTTTCCCATATCAAAGGTCCCTCCCATCAATGCAAGTGGTAGAATTAACATTCATATATATACAAAAGGAGGAATTATTTTTATTTTTTTTACAGTGAATTTCGTAAAAAAGTCCCAACTGCTCTCAACCGTCAAGAGCCAGTTAGACTATAGCATCCCCAAATAGAGTATGTCGTGAGGTTGAAGGTAGTGGGGAGGGGAAGGAGATGAGGAAGAGGAAGGTCGGAAAGTACCTGGCTATTCAGATCTGGTCACCAAACACGGTTAAAGCCATTTCAAGCAACGTTTCAATTCTGAATGGTGGTTGTTCACCAGGGCGATACTAGTATCTACCACTCTGGAATATTCCACAAATGTGCTTTATATTATTTCATGTGAATTAAATGTTTAATAACACACATTAATTAATTGAAAAATATTTGCAGACGCTAGGTATAAACCCAAGACCTCTAGATTAGTAGTCGAGCGTCTTTTAAGTCAGCTTAAAACAAACCGTTCATTTACCGAAAGCTATACATGTATGTAATATTATATTTTTTACATCTTAACTATGCAATGGAAATCTTTTTGCTCGAAGCAGCGTTAACTCTTGAACGGTGATCTCTGTCGTCGCGAAATGTTCACAACTTTCACTATCTACGATTTCTAGGCGAAAGAATTTATTTTAATATTATTATTGAAATAATACCAATTATCTTCAATGTAAATACGAAACAGAAGAAATAACGGTCGCGACTGAGACTCGAACTCGAAACCTCTACCTTATCCGGAAATAATGGTTCTGCCAATTCAGCCAGCGAGACCTTATTAGAAACCGGCATTCTTAATCGATCTTATACTTCATTGAAAATTATTAACATATTTTATTTAAAATTTTCTTCCGATTTGACTGCCATCTTTGTAATTGTATACAAAGCTCTACCTGAGTACATTTTTTTTTTTTTTACCTAGATGGTGTCTTGGATAAACCATCCATTTTCAATTTTGAAATTTTGAAATTATTTTCAGTACGCAATCTAACGTCACTCCCATCGTAAGTTGGTTTGAAATTTCGAAAAAAATACGACAGGGTACCATTTTTTGTTTCGTGTTCTTTAATCTATATCCCAGACGACGCCGGGTTGTAAACCTAATATATAAATATTAGGTTTATTATACATTAGGTGTTTTTTATTGAAGGTATAATATATATGTGTGTGAATCCTCTTTACCGATCATTTATCTCCCTCATCCGATGATAAACACATATTTTATGTAAATAAAAGAATGCCGACATCTATCCTGCGGTGTTAAAACAAATGGGAGGATGCCCCCATCCTATTTGCCCTCCCCCGGGAGACACTGAGCCCAGCCACCTGCGGCACCCATCAACACCTCTTCACCGGGGAAAGGCGCCCTTCTAATCTCGTGTAATACTGCCAGCTTACACGTGTAATATATTGTTTACATTCAATACCTACATATTTACAAAAAAGCTGCGAGGTGGAATGCTGAGGTTGTTCAGCCAGTCGACGGCATGATTCAGCACAGATGTGCCTCCGGGAAACCGGTGAAGGGGATACTCTACGTTGTTTTCTGTTTTCTGTTTTCTGTTGTTTCAATTTGTCCACATTCACGCAATTTTGGTCGAGTCTTTTGTGCCTTAATTGTGTATGATGTACACACAGTGACTGTTACTGCACCAAAAGCTGTCTAGCCCCGAAAATATCTCAAAGTCGAATATAAAATTGTATTTGAAAGAACACAGATGCTTTTGCTTTAAAATTTTCATGGGTAGTAACGAAATGTATTTAAAACCTCTAAAACCTAGCGCTCCACAGTACAAATTGCAGTACACCTCAAGGTAGGCATAATTATGACATGAAATTTGATTGGACTGCTATTGTAGTTGGTTGCTCTCTAGGGGTTAGTGAGGCCCACGTCTTTCGTAGAAGAGACAACCCTAGCAGTTTAACAGTTGGGTTCACAACAAGATTGTTGTTTTTCACGTCTGAGGTCTTCTACTGAATTCGCCAGTGTCGTAAGTCGCAACTGAAGCGAACTTTCTCCTGCAGTTTTAAAAAGTTTTTAGTATGTTAAGCAATTGGCTGCGAGGTTCTTAAAGCTCATCTTGAAGTGGATTTTGATACTCTTGATACTATTCACGGCATTTTTCACATTCATATTTGAGTGAAAATTCTTGTCAATAATGTTATTTGCCTATATTTATGCTCTTTTTCTTAACGATCTCGATCTGATTATACTTAGATTGGTAAATATAGGTAACATATATATATATTTATTTAGTCATTCATTTTCAACAATTTACCGTGTGATTTTTACATATCGCATTTAAAAGGTTAACCTACTCGGAATTCGGCATCACTTCTAGGTGACATCAAAAAACTTCTCGGTGGATTTACCAAATTCTTTATTTTTGGTCAACAATGTTTTGTTTTTGAATATGGCTATTATTTTTAAATGTCTTTCCCAACAAAAAATATATATTTTACATAACGAGTTAGATGTTATAAATAAAAATTACGTGACGTAACTCTTGACTTGCAAATAAAAGTATTTTAGTGGTTTTAACCCACCAATTTTAAATATATAATAATGTTTGCTAAAATATATTATAGAGAGATACTTTATTAAATTTGATTATTTCAACTGACGTCAGTTCCAAATTTAAAAAGTTCTCAATATGTGTCTAATTATGGCACAAATACCCACTCCTTGTTCAATAAATATTCTAGATCCAAGAAGGTTTTAACGTCATAAATTATATTACATTATTTACACTTTCTTAATCTACTACTTACAGTACAAAAATACTTTAGCTCTACCTAATTAATAAGTTTATTGGGTAACTGTATACTTAAAAGCATCCTGGAGGTGATTTCCCCACGAAAAGGCGCTATAAAAGTTGTCCATTTTCTATTATTATTAACTCCTCAACTTATTGGTTTATGGCGCGAAGAAAAATTTGTACGGTCTCAATTTGCCCACCTTTTTGAACTCGAACGAATGCTAGTGATCGAATTGCAATTTAAATACAGAATACTGTTCTAAACATGAATTATTTAAGAATATTAATTAAGCGTTTTAATATTTCTTCATATCTTTTAAAAGATTGACCACTAGATAAATTGAAGGTTTTAGTCAAATAAAAACAATCTAGACATATAGGTTTCTTGGAAGTGTATACTAAATAATAATAATTTTAAATTATACAAATATAAAATAAATAAAATGTGAATTGCTAAGGATATTTTTCACTTTAATTTTTTCAAATAAAATGTGTTTTTCGCGCATGCCGGGGTTTGACCCCTTGTCCTCTGAATTCACAGCCGAATTTCTTAACCGCTCGGCTAAAGAGGCCTCCAATAATATTACATCGTAACGGTAACAGCAGTAGATACCGCGACAACAATAATTAGTATTGCATACTAAAGAAGATATAACGAGCTACTTTGCTAAGCTAAGCTCTAGATAATACATGAATTTTCTGAAACTATTACACTCTTGGGTATCAGTTGTAAAAGATGATTTAACATTACCACCGAAAATTTACACTTCATGTCGTATATTTTTACATTCAAAAGAAATCAAGAATAAATATTACTAGCGGAGTTACTACACAGAAAGTCTACTGAGCAGATTAGTTTGTTTTGCTTATTTCAATCAACCTTTATAAATCTGTCTCTAATTACCGATAAGTTATACTATATTTTGCAATGAGACCATTTTTAAATGTATTTCCTGTGAACATAGTAGTATGTTTTAATATCACCGTGCTTACAAGTAAGTAACTCAAATAATAATATGTTTTCAAACTGTGATATAACGTATGTCTCTCTCATCGAACAAAATAATCACTAAAAAAATCGGTCAACCCTTGAATGGCAGTGTAACATATGTGTTACACCAACTTTGATACCTTTTTTTCCAACAAGTATCTTAACATTTTTTGTAATAACAACACTTTTCGAAAATCTTTCCACTATTGTCCTATCAATTGCTGACAACTATGGTCAGTTTTTTTTTTTAAATAGCTTATTATCCTTATATTATATTTTACCTTGCCAAGATAACAGTGGGGAACTTTGCAGCGAACTTAATCAATAATTTTATTTCCTGGTTATTAATTGCTGATTTACTATATTATTTATAGACTAGTTGTACCCGTGAAAAATCACGTCACGTAAACTTGTCTTGAATAGATAAAATATAGATTCAAAGAATAAAAATAATTAATTTTATCAGGTCAAAATTTATAAAATTAAAATAATCGTCTGGGAACATTTATAAAGTTTAGATAAGTACTTTGAAAAATAAATAAAAATAATTTAAGAATTGAAAAGATATTTTTAATAATTTGATAATTTTCTTAACAGTTCTTATAGTTTTCTTTCAATTTCATTTTGAAAATGTCACACGCGTACGCACAATGAAATTACATTGTTTAGTTGTGTTTTATAACATTTCTGAAAGACAAAGAACTCAACACTTGTATAGCCTAATTTTCAAGGGCAATGATACTAACGTCATCACTTTAAACAACAATAATAACGGTTGTATTAGAACATATTAATTTTTATGGATGTATGGATGTAACAGTAATATACCTTTTGTGTATCGTTCCGGTCTCTGAATAAAACTCGTTTCTGAAACCGTGAAGAGACATCTGTGGAGCAAAGCTGAAATTCATTTTCTGAAAGCGTCGGGAAAATTCCGAAAGATTCCACTAGCGTAAAACTTGTCTAACATGTGAAGCTAGTCGCTCAAACTTTATATATACAACTTCCGAATTAATAATGTCGGGGAGGTCCGATGCTCTGTAGGAAACCCGCTGGCACAGCGCGGGTGTAAACTGTGCGCCTCGAGTTAAGTTTAGACTTATGGAGTATTCTTCGTATAATGATTTGTGTGCAAACACTAGTAATACATTGATTGACAAGTCACGGTGTCCCAAAAATGCCCAGACAAAAATATACCTACTGCGGAGTGACATAGACCTCCCTCCTTTGGGGTTTTTTTATTATATTTTTTTTCCCCATTTCGCTTTTTTGTTGGGTGAATTAGCTTAAAATAGTTTTTAAAAAGTATATTTTATGATTATTTTTTTAATCTTCTAGATGCTTTATTAAGTTTTTTTGTACTGAGTTTTTACCTTATTTATCCCTTTCGTTTAAGTTCATTGCGGGACGAATTCAGTTGAATAATTGGATTTAAATATTATTTTTCAAACTTGTTGCCTTCATTTGAAACCCTTGTGGCGTTGCGATCTGTGCGATTTTGTTTTATTTCAGTTTTTTCTTTACTGTTTTACATTAAATTAGTCTGTCTTTCAAAAAATATATATTTTATTTTTTGAATATTGGAATGTACTCCTCTAGGCATTTTTAAAATTTATTTATGAATATTTATTATTTTATAGATATTTTATTATTTGTGTATTTATATTATTTTATAGATGTATTAATATTTTTTATTTAAAAAAATGTTAAAATGATAGCGTAAAGCGTAAAAGTATTTTATTTGCTACATCATCAACCACTGCTACCAATACTTTGTTGCGACGTGATGCTATTCATATTTGTATCTGCATTATAATGTGAAATAATTGATTGACTGTTACTGCAGCTCGTGTTTACAACTAATTATCTTCCGCCGGCAGTTTAGACCGACTACTTAAACGATGGAAGGATTCCTGCAGCACGTGGCGCCGCAGTTCTTGCACCCTGCGCTCCAGTCCTTTGGATGCGGTGCCTTCCGACCCATCGCGGGCGCTTTCCACCCGCTGTATCCGGCCAAGGCGTTCTCTCGGCACTTCACGGACCAGTACGCCATCTCACAGGCGGTAAGTGAAAAATAAGCAAAAAAACATATTAACTAAAGATTATGTTTTTTGTGTTGTTCAATTCAACCAAATAGAAAGCTAGACACCTGAATATAAGCAACACTGAAGGGATAACCGACATAAGTGTTTTAAAACTTCGAAATTCTTTCTTGAATCGATAGTCAATTTCATTAATCTTTCATAGATCACAATTATATCGGTTTATCTTTTTTGTGGGCTACCTACATATTTAGGACATTCGCGAAAAGCGATTTATCTTTAAAAATACCTTATTTCGATGCTTCAATATGAACCACGGTTTTATACATTTTTCACTCATATTTGAATAGGATTTGTGGGATTGCACTAACCTCCCCACAGTCCAGAATATGAAACAAAATGAATGATCGATTTAATATTATAATACTTATTTGTAAATTAAAAATATACACACTTTGGACTTGAATAGCAAAATTCAGAAAGATAACAGACTGACCGAAATTAAAATAAATATAAAATAAAAGGGGAGAAGAAAAAAAAAGATGGGTTAATGATAGTAAATTAAGACACCTAATGAAATTTGTTAAGTAGCCAACACGAGTTAGGCTGGGATGTTTTAAACCCTGTCAAATTTGATCAACTGATTAGCGCCACTTTTAATTTTAAAAATTTGAATGGTCCCCGTTATACGCTCATTCTCGGCCGGTTTTAGCCACAGAAATAGTAAAATCACAATGGCACTAATCGTAGATCTAATTCAAAAATGGTAAAAACAACCTAGCCTTAGTTTAATCTATTGAATATATATAAATAATAATTAAAAAACATAAAACAACAACTTTCTGTGCATTATTTTTTAAAAGACATAAATTTAATTATGTTCATAATGTGAATTAATAAAGAACGAAAAAAATCTACTATGGAACAAATGTGTCTATGATTCATGTTCCCGTGTATGTAGCTCAAGAAATTGAAACAGTAATCTCGTTAAACTTAAATTCCAATAGGATGGAAGTGACAAAATTGAATACAATCTAAATTAGAAATAAATTGAATGCAATACGCGTGTATAAGGTGCATATTTCCTCGTTGCAAAGTAATTCATTCACTAATTCACTTAAATCGTTCGTTTTTTATATTATGTTATTATCTATGAGTGAAAACATAACATATTAGAATTTAATTTAAATTCAAAATAATGTTATTAGGGATCTTTGTTTTCTGCGTTTTATTTTGTGTGTGGTTACCGCACCAGTGTGACTATGGCATCTCTAATTTTAAGTATGTCCTAAGGCTAAAGGTATTAGGAAGGGGAATGAGATGAGAAACAAGAAGGTAGAGAGGTACTTGCTTAAAAATCAGGTCACCAAATACGGCTAGTGCCATTTCAAGAAAGGTTTTATAATAATAATAATAATAAATAATATAAAGTATACCGATTTGAAGGAAAACTGAGGTCGCCGGTTTAAATAATACCTTTCGACTCCCAGGCCCCAAACAGGCAAATAAAATTGTTTGATAGCTCAAAAAGATATACGCGTTTTTTTAATGTTTGGACAATTACGTCAGAAGTAACGGAGAATCGAGCTCACCTCGGGCACACGAACACGCCCAAAATACACTTAATGCCTGTTGCGGTCAGTGATTTCTGAAGGCTTCAACGAATGCTTGCCAAGTATAGGTATCTAGCGTTGTTTCGGGTAGGAACTATATAAATATGTAGTTTTTTGATAAAGTGGCATTCAGAGTACCGGGTAAAAATGGTTGATTAATATGAGTATTTGATTTAAAAAATATAACATGTTACTTGCTATGGGAGAACATTACATTCTAAATTGCTAGAATTGTTGCAGGCAGTCAATCCTTCCGGGTGATTTTTTAGGGTTTTTTTTTTAAACCTTGAAGGCTTTTACATATAAATACATTTTAAGTTGTACAAAGAAGTAAAGTAAATGAGAAATATATTACATAAAAGCAACAGTTAAAAAAAAGTTAGTATGTGCAATGTAAGTAAATTAAATTGTAAGTAAGTAAATCATAGTAAATTGCACAAAATAGTGTAAAACGTGTATAATACATGGAATAATAACAAAAACAACAACAAAAATAGTAAAACTATAAAATTAGTAAGTATGTACTATGTAAATGGGAAGTTACAGCGGAATGGGTAAGTTTATGTTAACATAGTTATTTCAACTATAAAAGGTGTAAATAAATTAAATTACAAAAACTTTGTAGTTCTTTTAAAAACATTCAAATAAGTTAATTTTTAATTTGGACACTGTAAGAAGGGCATTGTCATACCAAACGAGACAATAAATGAACATAGAGATTTTTTGTATCTACATACACAAAGCCCGATTGCATGGATAACCATGTCGATTTGCACGTTAATATACAATAATTTTTGTTTTGTTTCAAACATGCATTCGAAATTCGAAGTAGTCACGTGACAACTAATATCGTACATGGGTATATAAGGAAACGTAATGAGAGATTTCCATCAGTCACAGCGGGAGGGGGTGCGGTGCGGAGAGTGAGTGCCGCCCGCTTGGCCAGGTGGGTTCGAGTCGGCGATATGCCTTTTAGGTTTGATTTGCACACCCCCTTTGATTGATGACAAGTTAGTGTGAGGGTCGACAGGGGCCAGAGGGCGATACACCCGCTCGAGTCGCGTTAGACGTCCAGTCAGAAGGGGGTAGAAAGCTGCCTACTTCGACTACTCAGAACCGCTGCTTCCCAAACTAGGGGCCGCTGATGTTCTGCACAATTATCCGCTAAGTCAGGGGCAGAAGGGAACCTGTGGCTGCCAGGGGTCATTAGGATAGTTTAATATAATATCAGGATCGGATTTTTTTTTAAGTATTCAAAATTATGAATAAGGAACCAGTTCTTTAAGGGTACTTCGTTTTGGGAATTATTTGATTCAAACAGTTTAACTCAAATTCCAGATAAGCTGAATTATTTTGCACCTCCACAATTGAAACATATATTAACTGAGCTCTGGGGATTTTTAAATGCCATTGCTAGGAAGTTTTTTTAAAATGAATATATCAAATTTTATTTTTTGTTTCCCCTGTGCTAAATATCAATAATATATTAATAAAATAAAATAATCCTTTTTTTTTAATCCCTGCTTTGCCTTAGTTTCAACATTATTTTAGACTTTTTTCATCACTTTTCATAAAACTATATTGAAATACTACACGACAGTTTGTTTTATTTTGACAGTTAAGTGGTTATTTCTGAATTCCATAACTCGTGTTGGAAATCACATCGCAAGCTGCGTTCACTAAGAATTTAATTGTGAAAAGCTGCATTAATTTCAACACGTCAGAGCTCAACGTTCAAAAATATCGTATTTTTACTGTATCAGTACAAAGTTTTTCTGCTTCGGTTGAGCTAACAAAAGCAACAAGGAGTTCTAGTAATCAAACACATATAATATCAATGAATAAGATTTCTTCACGGTAAAACTTCGTTACTATTGATCGAATAATTACCAATATACAATAAGCTAGCTAATAAAATCTTTTCTTCGGAAAAATATGGCCTGTGAAAATTGAAGTTGGGAGTCAGCAAAGTTTGAGAAGCATCGTCCTAAACCACCCACCTCCAGTTCCCTCCCACCACCTTCATTACATCATCACTGTTCAATTTTCAATCAGTTATTCCCTAGATCTACATATTATAGCAAAAACGTTGGCTAGCTGGACTTTTTTTATGAATCTTTCATACTTAACATTTCAGAAGTCTCCGTGAAATGATATTGAAAATAAACTTATTTTCCAGTTGCACGCGATAAAAAAACGTAGGTATGCAAACGAAATGTTAATTAAAAGAATAACGAATCAATGAATTTATAAATATTTTAAATAAATGGGGTAGGTACAGATAAGCGATACGCACAATCACCGTCGGTTATTATAAGAATTGAAAAATTCCTGTTCTTAAATTATTTTTTTTCCTTAATTAATTTGTGACGTGTTGGAACATTTCAAAATGTTCTGAAAATCGCTTTGAAAAATAGAAAAATACACATATTAAAAAAATCTCACTTTGAGATATTTAATTATTAAAATCATAAATGTATGTTAGATCTTTTGTGACGTCTCCTTTTTGTTCTCAAAAACGAGGCATAAACAGAAAGCTAGGTTACAACGGAGCTCTCAATGGCGCCACCAAAATAAATACTTCTTACGTCATTTACATATTTGGATCATTCATTTGAAAGTATTTCATATGTGAGGTTGGGTAAATTTAAATTCTGTCACATTATTTTACCACCGTCGTATGCCAAATCTTGGTCCGGTTTTTAATAAAATTGTGGTCAATCGTCTAGCACAATGGTAATGTTTTTATGGTTAACACCCCAACATTCGAATGGATGTTGATTCAAAATTAGTTAAGTTAGTTAAAAGTGGCTAAACTCTTGACATCTAAATGATGCGAACCAATGGTCGTGTTTTTGGAGGAAGTGTCGCCTTTACACCGTCCCTATTCCTATTATTTTGTCACGTTGGGTCCACTGCGATCCATCACGACATCTCCGGACTGAGTAGATAGTGTTTTTTCTATTGTTTTTGATCTTGATATTGAGCAGTACTATGTTTTATGGGATACTTTTATATATGGAATGCAGTTCACTAGCTTGGGACGTCGCAATATGTTGTACATTTTTATTAAATCTGTATCATATTTAATAAATATGTAAAATAAAAAAATATATAATAAAAAAAAGATAATTCTGTGTGCGCAAGGAAAAACGGAAAGTGTAAAAAAAAGATTTAAGTTAAGTATGTAGAATTGTTCCTTAGATACGTATCTAACAAGGAAAAAAGAGATGTGTCATAAAATAAAATAATGTGCCATTATTATTTTTTTTTAAAGTATGTGACATTTAACATGGTTACATATAATACAAAAAAACGAAATTCCTGATTTTGTTTTTACTCATTCTGTTTTTCCTTACGCACACAGAATTGTGCATATTCAAGCATCTTTATTAAACCTTAAAATCAATTGTAAAAAGTTCCATCTAGTCATTCCACTGTATCAAATTAAAAACCATGGTTAAACCAAACACAGCCTTTTGAAATCTTTTAAAACTCTTAGTGATTTATATTTTCAATGATATTACTCTTTTTTATATATAATACATATTTCTTATGTACATATATCTTAATTATTTTTTCCCTCCAACTAATGTTAATATATTATACTATTTAAAACGTCTTTATTTGTACTTGTAACAACCAAATCGATGCTTACATCATAACAAAAACCATCTAAAATGTGGCCTTAGAACGGAGACAAATGGACGAATGACCGAAGAACTTTGTTAAAAATTGTAAAAATTTAAATTAAAAATCTTTAAAACTATATTGAACGTTCAATAAACCAGCAGACGCGTGTGTACGCTGTGCAGAGGCAGCCGTTCTTCGGCGACGTGCGCGAGGACGCGCGCTCCCCGCCCCCGTACCGCGGGGGCCCGCTGGGGGGCGCGGGGCCGCTGGGCGGCGCGGGCCCGCTGGCTCGCCCCGGCTCCTGCAGCTCGCCGGGCAGCGCCGCTCTCGTCCTCGCCCGACCCCCGCGCCAAGGAGGAAGAGTCGCAGTGCCAGGAGGATCATGATTTTCTCAGTAAGTACTACCATAAACATGTATATTATTTTAATTTTCAACAATTCCATTGACTAGTGCACAGCCTTCAATCATATAATTGTACTAGTCAGTTGTATTATAATCCTGAAACTCTGTAACAATATAGGCCCCCTTGAAATGGTCAAGAAACAAGTTATGATGAAAAATAGGCCCCCTTGAAATGGTCAAGTAACAAGTTGTGTAAAAATATAGGCCCCTTTGAAATGATCATGTAACAAGTTGTGTAAAAATATAGGCCCCCGTGAAATGGTTAAGTAACAAGTTATGTAAAAATATAGGCCCCCTTGAAATGGTCACCTTACAAGTTATATGGAAATATAGGCCCCCTTGAAATGGTCAACTAACAAGTTTATGTAAAAACAATTTGATCCAGAAGGTAAATGAAAGACATAGTTCTTACTGTTTAATAAAGTCAATAATATTCTTTCAAATCCTATTCATTACTCTTACATCAGTCTTCCATTCTTTCCAGATATTAACATTATTAACACGATCATAGATGGTTTTACCGCACATACGCCACAGGGATTCATTTCTACAGCATTCAGTCTACTTTCATCCGAAGTTGAACAATTTTTTTAAACATGCTGTATGCAAGCAATGCATATTTGTTAAAACTGTGTTCGGGTCATCAGAATCATAACGACTTCCATTGTGGTCGTTCTAAACGTGCAACCGTTCTATTTTCAAAACTAATTAAATCCTAATTTATCGGCAGAGAGCAATCAGAAGCTGCGTTGCGGCGTGTGCGGCGCTCGCCTGGGCCCCGGCGTTGCCCAGGCCCACTTCATGCAGGAGTTGCAGCACCTCTACAGCCTCAGCGCGCCCCCCAGGGACCCCATGCCGCCCCACCACGACGAGGACGCTCGCTGGGAAGTGAGTAACTATCCAACAAGTTATTATAGATATTATTAAATATATTATTTATTTAAGGAAATGAAAAAATAACTTTGTATTAGACCATCGGTATTCTTTTAGTTTTTATGACCATGAAAAATATATGGTCATTTTTTTTTAATAATATATTTGTGGTCTTACACAAAGTTATTTTTTAAAATTTCTTTAAATAATATGTCAAACCACAAAGTGATTGCTTTCCACAAACATATAAATTATTTATTCTTTCTTCCGGAATGTGAGAAGGTTAGTGCCAACCCACACATCCCTTCAATGATACACATATCGTTGATGGAAAAACAAAATGGCTTAAGCGACACTTTGGTTAAAAATGAGTTCTATATGCAGTATTGACCAGTTTTTTTCCTGCATTGAATGCCCTGACTCTTGTTTGATTCTGAATACTTTTGTGGCCCCTCTGCCATCTAAAATATATTTACCATTTGGGAGAAGGCTTGACTCAAGCGACACAGGTAACTCAGTGAGAGCATTGAGTTACCTGAGTAACTTTGTTTTTAAAAATTCAACCGGGTATTGAAGACTCATGAATTTTATTATAAAACAAACAAAAAACTTTAAAGTGCTCTTTTGTAAATTTCCCAAAATGGCGCTTCAGCCCTTTTGCCATTCCGGCTACGATATATTAAATATGAGATTGATAAAAATTACAATATGTATTTAAATATATTTCGGTAGCACATCTGGTAGATAAGTTACTCCCGGAAAGAGTAGAGGCCCCGAGTTCGAGTCTCGGTCGCAATCTGATATCATGCAATGTTCGATTTTTAATGAGGTAATTAATGCACTGGAACAAGAAATTTTTACTCCGTTCGAAGGCAAAAGTTCTATAATTATATGATTTGTGTTTTTATCGACAGAGTTTGACTTTTTGTATTTAATATAATACAACACTTGCGGACGTATTTTATTTCTACCACAAGAACATGAATTTAATTTTTCGATGGCACCTTCAGACATTTCCTGTAAGCTTTCAAATAAGCTGTGATACAAACCATAAAACAGCGAAATTCAACAAGTTCTGGAAAGCTCCGCTAGGGTCGTTACAACACCGATACACTTAATCCGTTTATCAACAATGTTTCGAACCTACGGTTGTAAGAGGAAACTTTTATTATTTTTCAACAGGGGTTATGATAATGCAATATTTTCGAGAATATTCCAAGGTTTACATCACACGAACTCGGGTGCTTCTTGGCCTAGTGGTCGTAGTATTTGACTTTGGGTTGGAACTTTGTGAATCATAACGTCTCATGCTCGCCGAAGCACAACGATTTTTTTCAACATTTATTTCATATAAAATAATAAATCGTCGCTTAAGAAGCAAAAGGGCTTAAGCGACACTTTGGTCAAAAATGGTTAAAATGTGCAGTTTTTTTTTTCTGCGTCGAATGCTTTGACTCTTGTTTGATTCTGAAGACTTTTATGGCTTAACAACTAAAATATATTTTCCATTTGGAAGAAGAGACTTTTAAGCTTTTTGTCGCTTCAAGTAACTCAGTGAGAGCATTGAGTTACCTGAGTTAACTTGATTATCAAAATCCAATCAGGTACTGAAGATTTTTATTGTAAAAAAAAAACAACTGGTGCTCTGGTGTAAACTTCCCAGCATGGCGCTTCAGCCCTTTTGCCTTTCCGGCTACCATATTTGCGGCAGGTTCCAGAGTGAAAAAATAAATCACTAAAAAAATAAATTAAAACGCCTTTAGCCATGTTTCGTGACTAGGTCTGAATAGCCAGGTGCTTCCTATGTGATATTCTTGATGGTGCCATGTCTTCCTCGAATGTTCCCGACTTCTCCGTCGATTATCTTAAGCGACGTATATTCTCTTGACACTCCATTCTCCGTTGTCAGATTTGCCACACATGCGCCTCTGTGATCTTATTTCTACTGATTAAAATCTCCTTGCATCCATCCTCCCTCTGCCAGTTCTATTCCTCACCGCCATACATCATTTGATGGCCTTTGTGGTCGAGTGGTAAGTCGCTCGACTGCGAATCCAGAGGTCGGAGATTCAAGCCCGGCGTGCGCAAATTTGATTAATATGTCTCACAATACACTAAATTCATATAAAATAATATATGGCATATTTGCGGCACGTTTCAGAGTGGTATACACTGTATATCGCACTGGTGAAAGACCACCACTCAGAATCGAAACGTTGCTTGAAATGGCTTTAGCCGTGTTTAGTGACTAGATCTGAATATCCAGGTACTCTCAACCTTCCTCCACCTCATCTCCTACCCTCCTCCACCACTTTCAGCCCCACAACATTAGCCAATTGGGGATGCCATAGTCTCTAATTTTGTATACTTACGATTTTTCCACGCATAACTCCAGACCTACCAGCGGATCAAGGCCAACCGGCAGCGCCGCCTGCGCATGAAGTCCCGCAAGCGCCACTCGGTGGAGAGCCTCCTGTACGACGACGACGTGCTGGACGAGAGGCCGCGCAAGCCGGAGCAGCGCGCCTGCGACGAGGACGAGCCCGTCGACGTGGAGGGCGACTCCATCGGCTGGCCGGAGGGGGCGCTGATGTCCCACACCGAAGGTAGGCCATCTGAAAGTATCAGTAATCTTCCGCATCGTTTGGATCCGCACGCGAAGTACGAAAACAATCGGTCGTTTTGTGGCCAGAAAAAGCCCTAAAAAAGTTGTAAAAAAATCGAGACTAATACCACACCCGATGTTTTTTTTACGGTGAATACCGCACAAGAGTCCCAACTGCTCCCAACCTTCTAGAGACAGTGAAACTATGGCGACCCCATATTATGAAACTGAAGGCCGTGGAGAAGGGAAGAAGATGAGGTAGAGGATCTTCAACGGCCATAGGTAGACTCTCTGTACCTAAACGCAATCCCAACACCAATTTCGGAGATCGAGCTTTTGCCGTAGCAGGCTCCACAGTTTGGAATAACCTCCCTTCACATTTGCGAAAGATTGACAGCTCAACTGAGTTCAGAGCAAAACTAAAGACTCATCTTTTTAAATTATCATAACCACAATAACTTCAATTTCCTTAACAAGAGTTTTGACCACTCAGTCCTAGTGCTATACATAGTTTATATATATATATATATATAGTTAAAACTACTTACTTTACTTTTTTTTCTACCCTATTTCCGAAAACACGGGCAACAACCATTAGAAATATGTGCTAATTTTTATATGTTAGTTGTAAGGCACTAGTTATAAGTATTAAGCATAAGTTGATATTGAGTCTTAGTTGTATTATTATGTTAATTATGCTGTAAAGCGCCCTTGAGGTGATATCTCTGTCACGAAAAGGGCGCTATATAAATCAGCCAATTATTATTATTATTAGGAAGGTTGGGAGCTTGGAGTAACGATGTATGGAAATAGAGCTAATTCTTTTTACCCAACCTATACGAACTTGCGATAAATCACTTTCTCCGGATTCTTACGTCGTACACCATGAGAGAGAAAGAGACAACAAAAATAACACACCGCTTTTATGTACTGTAAGGATGATCTTAGTCTCCCGCGTCTCCGAGGACTCCGCTCACATGTTTTGAAATGCGACTAAGCTGGACACAACTAAACGGTTTTTTAGGTTATATTTTATATTTGTGTTGATAACAATACTATGAAAAAGTGGTTATACGAATAAACAAAAACATTATGTCAACATCTGCTATGAATGGATGTATAAATACCCTAGCTCTAGTCCTATCCACGCCCAGGTCTGCCGAGTCCGGTAAAAAATATCTAAAACCGACTACACTCCCTAGATAGGTACCACTATATGTACTCTAAGGTTGGGATTACCTGGCTATTCAAATCTGGTCACCAAACACGACTAAAGCCATTTCAAGCAACGTTTCGATTCTGAGTGGTAATCTTTCACCTGGGTGATATACAGTGTATCTACCAATTTGGAACGTGCCGCAAATATACCACATATTATTTTATGTGAATTTAGTGTGTTATGAGACATATTAATCAAATATAAGTTATTTGCACACGCCGGGCTTGAACCCCCGACCTTTGGATTCGTAGTAGAGTGTTTTACCACTCGACCACAGAGGCCGACAAAGGATGTATGGCGGTGAGGAATAGAACTGGCAGAGGGAGGAGGGATGCAAGGAGATTTTAATCAGTCGAAATAAGATCACAGAGGCGCATGTGTGGCAAATCTGACAACGGAGAACGGAATGTCAAGATAATATATGACGCTCAAGATAATCGACGGAAAAGTCGGGAACATTCGAGGAAGACATGACACCATCAAGAATATCACATAGTTGAGTCGGGTCGTATCGAAAGTCAGTATAGCAGAAGATGCCATATTACCACTTATTGATAGTTTGGCAGCCATTACTCAATTCTGTAATTTTTGGAGAGTGGCGTTTTTGCTTTTATGTCCCTCGTATGACTGCCTTCGTGGTCAAGCGGTAAGACGCTTGACTACGAATACAGGGGCGGCGGGTTCAAGCCCGGCGTGCACAAATAAATTTTAATTGATGAATATGTGTCAAAACACATTCGATTCATATAAAATAATAAATAGTTTATTTGCGGCACGTTCTAGAGTTCTAGAGTCCTAGTGGAAGACAACCATTCATATTCAAAACGTTGCTTGACATGGCTTTAGCCATGTTCGTTGACCAGATCTGAATGATTAAGTACTTCCCGACCTTCCTCTTCCCCATCTCCTTCATCCTCCCCACCTTTACAACATACCCCAATCTGGGTTGAATGAGTGTAAATAAAACAAGGAGAGGTGGCCAGATCGTTTTGTGGTGGTTCATACTCTCTGTCTACCCAAAGGGTTTCCTTAAACTACTTTGAAACACATTGGTTGACAAAGCTGGCATGTTTATGGCCGACTCGTTGTAATCTAATAAATAATGTTCTTGTTTCCCTGCAGTGATGGACAAGGAGCAGACGATCGACTCTGAGAACGCGATGCGGTCTCAGCTGAGCTATGGAGAGGATCTGGAGATATCCAGTACTAATGATGGGGTGCAGAGTCCAGAGCATAGGTACAAACAAATTTCAAACAAGTTTCTTTAAAATTGCATTCCGCTTAATGTTTTTTTTTCTCTAAATTTACACCACACAGGAAGCCTTGAGGGAAATAATTTCTTTCAGGGCCTATGTCATCTTTGAGGATGCTGTGTGGAGTCTCTTTTTGAGGGAATGAAGGAGTGAACCTGGATATTGAAGAGGTCCATGTTGTATGAGAAAGGAACACACGGAAGCTGGAAAATCGATCCACAACCGCTCGGCGTCGAACACAAAAACAAGTCGTAATAGCGACCCGTTCTCATATATTGAATGTCAACCGTGTACAAATGTTAGGCGCGCGTTTTTCGAATTTCCCAATAATGCACCGATGCCGAAGGGATCAATGACGCAAGTTCCTCGGAGCATCTTCCATTGAAATACCGGTAGAAAAAGGACATCATTCCCACCTGACGTCTGAACTCCAAATATTGCAATCCGTTTGTTTTAGATAGGAGAATCTATCAAACGGAAGTCAAGAGTTTAAAGGGATAAAATATCAGAAATAAACTCCTCACTAAAAATTCTTATTAATCTATGTATGATGGTGTTTTCCACCTTTAAAAAATCATAAGCTTCAATTAATAAGAAATTAAATAAAAGAACAATTTAAAATATATTAAATTGTTATATTTCTACACGCATGGTAACATTAGCCAATATAATCTATATCGACTGTGTTTAGGTCACATGCGTTATTTTACATTTTTTTGCAAGGGAATTTAGGCCTTAGTGATAACATAACGGTCATTCTGTTATGCTTGACACCTGATGATTATTTGATCAAATGCTAAAGCAGGTCGAGTATCGGTGGTTAACGGGGACGATTATAGAAGTGGTAACTGCAAAAAATTGTATTGGCGCTAATCACCGATTTGCGACAGTGTAAAATGTGACAGTGGTTCAAACCACTAAGCCTACTTTTGCTTGCAAAAAATGTGGAATAACGCCTTTGATCTAAACACAGTCGGTATGATCTATATAATTTTAAAATATTTAACACCCACCAAAACACTAACTAGAATATTAGGTGCGATAAATGGTGCGCATTATTGTGGGGTGTGAGGTTAGCATGTGAATGAATTACTGTAAATGTTTATTTACGTTGTCGTGTTTATCGAACACCTCACTATGAGCATCTATATTAATGTGTTCATGTGGATAATGTTAAAATTATGTGTGTGTCCTAGTAGTATGTTATATAACTTTAATAAGCCTTTATGCATTTTAATTTTAAATTAATTACTGTAATAATCTTCAACGTAAATATGAAACAGAAAAAGCCAGAAAACAAAGGTCTCGGTCGTGACCGTTAATCTTTTATTTTCTGGCTTTTTCAGTTTCATATTATTGATATTATTTAAAAAAAATGAATACTTTATATTGTTGTTGGTGTAGGGCCGACACCCCGAAGCAGCCTCGCCTCGACTCCGGGCCCGCCGAGGCCGCAGGTTCCGCCAGCGACCGGCCCACGGACTGCGTGTCCACCAGCGAGCAGGGCGCCTGGGGCGGGCGCCCGGAGCCTTGGGGCGCGCTGGCCGCCGAGGCCTACCTTAAGGCCGCCTCGGCCGCGGCGCGCCAGCACGCCAAGCCCGAGGAGAACCAGCCCTCCTCCACCGACCCCCACAACTAAACTGCAGCCCACACGTTCGCCACCCCGCTGCGGTACTTGAACAGCCGCGGCTATTATTATTATTAGGTCTCTACCTATGCTTCTTCTCATTGTTATTTCATCGACGTGTATTTTTTTGTCACGGACCGACTGTCGAACAATAGACCCTAATCATCAGCTGGACATCACGGAATGACACCTAATCGCAACAAAACATTAAGTATATGAAACGGCACGATGTATTCACAATAAAGGAGGGCTTTCATCAACATATCATCGCTGGAAAGGCAAAAAGGCTTAAGCGACACATTAGTAAAAAAAAAGTTGAATATACAGTTTTTATCAGTTATTTTTTCTACATCGAATGCTCTGACTCACGTTTGATTCTGAATACTTTTGTGGTCCTCGGGCCATCTAAAATATATTTACCATTTGGGAGAAGACTGACCCAAGCAAAACAAGTTTGTGGCTTTCCGTCGCATTAGGTTACTCAGCGAGCATTGAGTAACTTTTGAAAATCCAACCAGGTACTGATGACTATTGAATTTTATTGTCAATCAAAAAAAACTTTAAAGTGCCCTGGTGTAAACTTCCCAAAATGGCACTTCAGCCCTTTTGCCTTTCCGGCATTGATATGATATTCAACTGAAAAAACAGTTTGAAACTATGCTCATTCTTATAGTGTCTGAAAATGTGTTCATTCTCACTGAGACATCACGAAACCACCCTCATACTTATCATGACACTATATAAAATAGCACCATGTACTTACAGCATACGAGGACTTAAATCAAGATTCCTTAAACCATGCTGATCTTCATTGGGATATCATAGAACAACTACAACTCCAACAAATTAAGAAACTAAACTAGTTCTTTATAGGTCATGAAACTGAATTAATCCTTAAAAGCCATCATGAATCTAAGCTAACGCTTTTTCTTATCAAGAGATTATATACGTACTTACAACACACGATTGCTTAAATCAAAACTAGGATTATTTGTATCAGTGTATCACTATGCTCATTATTGTTGAGACATCATGAACTTAAGTGGTTTTTCAGAAAGATAACATCAAATTACGTTCATTTATCATGACATTATTTGAAACGACAGTAAGTAAAACATGTTTGCAAAATAAGTGCTTTCACCAAGACACCGTGAAACCATGCGGATTCTCATCGGGATATCAAAAAACAACTACGACTTCCATTATAAACTAATGGTTCATTAATCTAGTTTAACTCATACAATCCATCATGAAATGAAGTAAATTCGCATTAAGACAACGCCAAACGGCGCTCATTCTTATTGAGTTACCATGAAAGAACACTCTCTCTTATCAAGAGATGATATTAGACGCTACTATGCATTTGCAACATACAAATAGGTACTTTCACTAAGATCCGCTCATTATTTTTGAGACAACCTAAAACTGTGTTAATTTTTATTTAGACAATATGACGAAACTACTTACTTTCATTAATCGTAAACCCAAGCTAATTGTCGTCGAGATAATGCAAAAGAACCACATTTCCCTTTATGAAACATAAAGAAACACCCCTGACTTTTACTAATCCTTGATACCATGAAAATGCTCATCGGGATATCATAAA
The DNA here is from genome assembly GCA_022651775.1 of Drusus annulatus. Classification (NCBI taxonomy): domain Eukaryota; kingdom Metazoa; phylum Arthropoda; class Insecta; order Trichoptera; family Limnephilidae; genus Drusus; species Drusus annulatus. The sequence goes on from JAGWCC010000966.1 coordinate 34,024, forward strand.
ATATCTACAATTTTCGTTAAGCTCATTGTTATTGAGTCATTGTAAAACGATGCTACTTATTTTTAACAGAAGAAGACATCTTGAAAATATACTATTGTATATTGGGACATAATAAAAAAATAGTACTAGTCCCATGAAGGCATCATGAAACGACGCTCATCATCATTAAGACATCACAAACAACTGCATTATCAAGACTTAACAAAACTTCGTAAGTTATTATTAACAATATATTGCATTAACACGACATCATACATCAGACCGACGCTCATCATATTCACTGTAGTATTTAGAAAATGTCTTGCCAGCGAACGTGTACATAATAATTATTATGTGGAGGCTAAATATATAAATATATTAGGGATTTTACGTTTCTAGGTAAGGTAATCGCCTTAGTTTTCTTTTCGCCAGATGAATGTTTCCCCATTATACATAAAGCTCCAAGAACCTATCGCTTGCTGCAACTTGCAATGCCAAAAACGTGACACGATCACATTCTCTCAGTCTACCTAATTAGAACCTACCCACCATCGTACAGGAAATTGATGCAGCATCTTATATAATATCAGGATCTTTTTTTTTTTGTCTTAATCCAAAAATAGATATATCGAGGACGTAACAGCTTTTCAATATTTAAAAAAGTTGCACAATATTGCCGTTTAATAAAATATCAGAGAAAACTACGGCAGCAATATTTTCCTCAACAAAATCAGGTTCCATTAACTATCATCGTTGTTTCGTTATTTGTGAATATGTTGTTCACTATCTTAAATGTAAATTATCTTATTGTAATACTTTATTTCTAGTCGTCAATTCATTAAAATATATTTATAAACGTAGTTATCATCAATTTTATATTGTTTAATAGTTTTATTTTTAAAGATGTAAGTATTGTAAGCATAATCGAAACGATTTAAAAAGTGTATAATTCCTTGTTTAGGATAATGTTTGTATAATTAACCCTTCCTTGTGTTAATAAATAAATATAACGTAATGTTTTACAGATGATGATTTCAGTGAAATGATTTATTTACGAAAAATGGGAAAGAAAAATAATATCTTTGTTTGATTTCACCCCATTGTATATAATTATTCTCTTCTATAAGTATTGTTTGAAGTTTTGATAATTTATTTTCATTTGTTATATGAGTGTATTTAGTGCAATTAATTATTATTAAATGAATGTTTGTATATTTAAACTCATTTAATGTACCTACCGAGATGTTAGAAATAAACCAAAAAGTAAATGAATGTTCTTATCACTATGAATATCATATAAATATTAAATATACTCTAATGTGTCTCTTTGTAAACCTGTTCACATTTTAAACAGACAAATATTATATAATATCACTCGAATATAAATTATATCGATTATTTACTATTAATTTTGTAAAAATGTTACAATAAATGGATTTATTCAAATATTTGTCGAAGCTTTTTTTAGCCTTTACTATAAAATACTAAAGTGTTTTTTTTTTATTGTGAATACCGCACAAGAGTCCCAACTGCTCCCAACCGTCTAGAGCCAGTGAGACTATGGCATCTACATTTGGGGTATTTTGTGAGGATGGAGGTAGTGGGGAGGGGAAGGAGATGAGGCAGAGGAAGGTTGGAAAGTACCAAGCTATTAAGATCTGGTCACCAAACATGGCTAAAGCCATTTCAAGCAAGGTTTCAATTCTGAATGGTGGTCTTTCACTAGGGCGATATACAGTGTATCTACCACTCTGGAACGTGCCGCAAATATACCATGTATTATTTTATATGAATTTAATGTGTTATGACACATATTAATTAAATACATTTTATTTGCGCACGCCGGGTTTGAACTCGCGACCTCTGATTCATAGTCAAGCGTCTTACCACTTACCGCTCGACCACGCAGACCGTCGAACTAATGTTAATTGAAATTATCAAGTTTTTAGAAGTATCTTTTCAAATCGCTACCCCTCTAATAAATGCCTCCATATAATTTTTTCAGCAGACATAATTTTATATATGAAATGGATAAATTAAAATAACTAAAAAAAAAACTTGGCCAGGCATGTTGCATTCTGTACTTTAACACGGATGACAACTAGTATATTAAAACTTTTTAGACTCTCATTCCTTAAATTCATAAGAAAATTTTCAACATTATCTGTTCTTCACCACAATTTTTTTTTTAATACCTCCGATATACTATATTTTAAATTTGCTCTCATGCCCTACAAAAAAATGTTAAAATTAGCTAAATTTTAAGTTATTATGATATGGTGATTCTAAGTATCGCCCTGGTGAAAGACCACCACTCAGAATCGATACGTTGCTTGAAATGGCTTTAGCCGTGTTTGGTGGACAGATCTGAATAGCCAGGTACTTCCCAACCTTCCTCTTCCCAATCTCCTTCCCCTCCCCACTACCTTCAGCCTCACAACATACCCTATTTAGGGATGGCAGTCTCACTGGCTCTAGACGGTCGGGAGCAGTTGAGACTCTTGTGCGGTATTCATATGAAAAAAAAAAGAATTAAAAAAGTATCCTGCCAGAAGAGACCTGCCAGGTAAGTATGTTGCCATATAATTATATGCCCTCGAGGTGATTTTTCACAAAAACGGCGCTGTACAAATTATCAAAATTTTATTATTAAATAATGATTTTCAATTATACGTCTATTTGTCGCGATTTATATAGTGGTCTGTGTGGTATTAATAGGCTTATGTTATCGATTGAGTTTAACAATCCTTTACTTTACAAAATGCAATAAAAGCAGCTTCCGATATGTTCGTAATAATTTTTTAATTGTTTACAGTACCGTTCTGATTCAAACATAATGTCATTGTTATAAACGACGTATTAATCGGATATGATTTGAGATTCTCACGGCCAAAAGTATTACCGTGGTGAATTTTTAAGTTGTTATGTCGTGTTCTGCTTTTTGGTCTTTTAGTCCACGTTTCACGTAATCTTGTAGTATCCATCATCAGGGCAGATGTCCGAATTGTTTTGTAAATGAGAAGAAAAAACGACACGGCATAACAACCTCAAAATCCATCACCCTACCCGTCTCACCACACTTCCAAATTTAAGACAGTATCCCAATATCTCCAGGCATTTAGAACTCACAACACTAATGTGATTATATATATATAAGGTTGCGACCCATAACTGTTAATTATTTCATTTTATTAATGGCTTTGTGTTTCTAATTGCTAATACGACCACCGTAAGTTTAAATGTAAATAAAAACGAGACTTAATTTATTTGATACTAAAAATAATAGAAAGATAAGAAATATACGGTGACATCCATAGTTTCTGATAGCACAGTCTTCTCTTGAATGGAAGAAGAAGTCGAGGACGCCCGATAAAGACATGGCACGATCAAGTAAATCAAATACTTAAATCGGGTCATTTGAAGAGTCAGAATAACAGAAGAGTATGTATGAATGTGAATGAAGCGAGGAGTGTGTGCCAAGACTGAGTTATATGGCGGTCCGTCCTCGTTACCTACCCCTGGTTACCTACTAATGGTTTGTTAGTTAGTTAAGTTAGTTAGTCAGTCTCCTCTCCAAAAGCGGAAAAAAATTAAACATATCATTAAATTACTAAAAATTTAAAATCTCCAAATAATATATGAAATTGAAAAAGACGCAGAAAATAAAAAGATAATGTTGTGACCGAGACACGAACTTGGAACCTTCTTGCTATCCGGGCGTAGCGCGTCTACCGATTCTGCCATCGCAACCAATTCATCAAGCGTTATAATTAACAATCACATACTTCTTGAAAACTGCTAATGGTATTTAAATGTTTTTTCCGATATTTTAGGCAACCATCTTTGTAATAAATAAAATTTAATAAATTATTTGTCCCCACCCCTTTTCTGGTTCCCGTTTTTTATCATTTTTATCTTCAGATACACTATTTAAACAATTTTTTCCCTAGTAACAGTTTTACCCCCAAAGTTCTTCGGATATTTCCATGGAAATCGGACCACTGCAGTGAAGTACTGTGAAGATACAGCCAGTCGGAAAGCCGATTGCAAGTAGAGGAACAATACCAAAGGTAGGGGTACTTTTATATGTAGAGGCAAACTCTGTCTACTTCAATCGAGTCCGATATGTTCCGTGGTCAGTGTCGCTACCAATAAAGCCTGCAGCTCGTAGGAATGTTCGAAAGGTACTTTATACCTAAAAATGTGAAGTGTTAAAGACTAGACGGAAATAAAACTTTACAGTTCAATGTTAAATAATCAACAATCTACAACTTTTTCTTCAACCGATTGGGAAGTTTTCACTAGGATTTAATTCGAGTGGGTAATCAGCTGATTGTTTGTGTCGGTTCCTAACACAACAAGAAGAAGTAAGCTGTGAATTTTAAACATTACCACATATATCAAATTTCTTTGTACTTATTTTTGTGGCGATTTCGCTTATATTCTATCTATGTTTGCTTTTGCTTAATCTTTTCCCCACTAGCGAGAACCGTTGCGTGTTTATATAAATATTTAAATAAAGGGTAATGACTCCATTAATATAAAGCGTTATCTTTTTGACTAACCGCTTATATTTGCACTCGATCTTCAATTTGGCGAATCTTATTTCAATTTTATTTTCTTTTCTTCGTCGGTTATTTTTCGAGTATAACAAATAGACAAATAAGAAGAGATTAGGAAGTAGTATTTCAATAATAAATATAGATTTTTGTTTGTCATACCGCCCTACTTAAGGCACGGTTGTTTAAAAAAGTAGACAATGATAATGTATACTTAAAAATTAAAACCATCGTTATTCTATATTAAAAACTAACTATGCTTTTTACATACTAGATTTTTAAATACAAACGAATACTGGAATTTACAGACGCCGCTGGCTGTGAAAGAGGTTCAGATTTGAGTGGTAAACGATATGGAAAATAAAACACGTAAATAGTGATTTCATCTGATGAATCTTCATACAAATCTTTCTTGATTTACAAATCAATCACATTTACACATCGTCTCATACGTTATCTTCAGTTATACCGATTTTTGACATGACACGACTTAAAGCATTTGATTAATTTGATCGTACCACAATCGTGTTTCATTACTAGCTACTATGATATATTGACCGGTCGGTAGCTGAGTGGACTAACGCGTCGGCTTTCCACCCGGGCCTCGTGGGTTCAATTCCTCTGCTGACTAAATCCTCCGTCATTGCACGCGCAACATTTTCCGCTTATTGTGATCAGAGGCGGCTCGTGACTTTTTAGTATGCTAGAGTGCTAAGATTGAAAAATACGATGTTATTGAAGTTGTTGTAGCCGAAAATGATTTTAATTTTTTTGTATGAAGTTTTTAAGGATTTTTCAGTTTTGGTGTTGCACTGCACGGTTTTTTGAAAAATCTTAAAACGAAAAATTGAAATTTTGAAAAAAAAAAAAAAATCATTTTCGGCTACAATAACATCAATAATGACGTTTTTTCAATCTTAGCACTTTAGAACACTAAAAAGCCACGACCCGCCACTGATTGTGATGGTAGTAGAAGTTTTTTTTAAATATTGTCAGGTTATTCATAACCAGGTTATGCGATTTAATATAAGTTTGACCCTTTTCTTATAACATACCTCTCCTCGCGCATGTTGCAATTGCTGTGGGGCTGTAGGTAAATCGTACGCGGGATGTAGGCCTGCACCCGCTCGCTTTACTTCCAACATATTTCTCACGTAGCACTAAGTGGTAAGGTGCCGAGAGAAAGCGCGAGACTGTTAGGACAAAAAGGAATACTGGCGGTGCATTTGCGGCCGCGGTGACGATGTAACACAGACGCGAGTATTATATCACATTTCCTGGCAGAAAATTCCGCATTGTACATTGCGCCGTACAGGTTATACTGGTAATAGGACAGAGGCGTTATGAGCGCATTCAATAGCCGGCCAACGCGAAGGCACCATTGCATTGATGCACGTTGTTTTGTATTTTAAACCGTAGTGCGGAGATTTTAATGAGAGGCATTTTATTGGGGAATGGGGGGAGAAGCTGCCGAAGGGCAATAATAAAGTTGTAAAAGACCTGGTTACTCAAATCTGATTACAAAATACAGCTAGAATCCATTTTAAGATATGTACCAGTTCTAGCGATACGGATAGAATATTTCATTCGTTTCGTATCTAAGTTGCATCAGATCGGACGATAAAAAATGCATTTATGTTTTTTTTTATGAATGAAACAAGGTTTTGTGTGGCGTTCAATCCACTTTGACAACTCATCTACTGTGTGAATGAAAAATGGTGGCACTCAGCAACAGAAATCTATCTAATGGTTTTCTTCTTAACTAAATCTTATCAAATACGTAGTAACATTTCAGATAGTGAAAACCGTGAGAAATTTTGACAAAGAGAAAAGCAGACAAAGAAACGAATAACTTTATTATAATACCTTCCTATATTTTAAGTTGATTTAAAAAAAATGATACTTTTACACGTAGGAAGGTAGATGGATTTGTAGGTTACTGGTTCCAATGATGTCCCGGCGTTGGGAAATCCCCAAATACTAGTAAAAAAAATCATTTAGGGAAGCTTTTTCCAGTTATTCTAGACCCCGGAAGATCGATAAAAAAAAAAAAATACCTTAAAAATGTGTCTCACTCTCTGTATTAAATAACTTTGGGCGTAAATATGAGTAAAATCAACAGCAAGCGAAAAAAAAAAAAACGAACTATATTATGTTACCCAATAATATGAAAATTAACCGTCACGAAGTTTTTGGTTCCATAATGGAACGTTTAAAAAAACCCTCACGTGATAAACCAGTATTACATATCGTCGCGGGAAAGGCAAAAATACTTAAGCGACACTTTGGTCAAAAATGAGTTACACATGCAATTTTAATCGGTTCTTTTTTCTGCATCGAATGCTCTGACTCTCGTTTGATTCTGAAGACTTTTGTGACCCTTCAGTCATCTAAAATATATCTAACATTTGGCAGAAGGCTTGACTGCAAGCGACACGAGTTTGGGACATTTTTAAAGCTTTTTATCGCTTTAGGTTAGTAGTGAGGGAGTTGAGTTACCTGACGATTTTTTTTTCAAAATCCAACCAGGTGCTAAAGACTTATAATTTTTTTTTGTAAAACAAAAGAAACTTTAAAGTGCTCCGGTGTAAACTTCCCAAAATGGCGCTTTAGCCCTTTTTCCTTTCCGGCGGAGATACATCATATCTTTGTTGCCTGCGTAACATCTTATGTACCTTCTGCTGAGCTGATGGTCGGCCATCGAAGGAGGGCAGTCGGTCTTTCCTCGTTGCAGTTGCACCCATCACGCACTTATCAATGAAAGCGAACTCCCCGTGTTGCAACGGCTTCAAGCAAGACTCAAACCAGTTTGATCGTAACTCATAACCGCGAGTGATTGTTACGGGAACCTCAAGAAGTGATGATTAATTAAGTACGTCCGCAGCACATCGGGTTACGTAAAACTAGGCCAGCGTAAGTGGAAAATACGATGTGGCAAATAGTTAATATCTATGCTAAAATATATTAAAGTTAGGTTAACATCGAAAGCTTATTAATATCACTGCACGATTGATCTATTTTCCACACGCGATAAATTTCCGACTACGATATTTTGAATGATTGAAATCTCAGTTGGACACGCGTATATTACGAGTACCATCGTATTTTTAGGTGAACAAAAACATGTTTTTTTTTCTTCTACAAGTACAATATTAGACTTATTCAAAACCGCATTAAGTTTCTATCTAAAATATATAAAAATAAACCATATGTTTATAATATATTTAATATTTTTTTCACTGGTATTATGTCGCGGCTTAATTGGTTGATATTATTTGTAGGCAGTCATAAGATTATTTCAATATAAAAAGCCCATATGAAATTTGGATTTCGTTTTCTCAATATTAATTTTAAGGGATATCCAAACAATTCTCGGCAATTATTTTTAGTCCGTCTTTACCGATATTTTGATTTCTTTGTGAGATGCTTAGTTCGAAACATATTTATTTTTATTTTATTAATCAAATAAGCCATAAAATAGGAAATTCTTAACCTTGAATAAAACTGTGTATATTTTATTTAAATACTTTTTTGCTTTATTTTTATATGAATACCGCACAAGAGTCTCAACTGCTTTCAACCGTCTAGAGCCAGTGAGACTATGGCATCCCTAAATAGGGTATGTTGTGAGGCTGAAGGTAGTGGAGAGGGGGGGGGGGGGGAGAGAAAGGTTGGGAAGTACCTGGCTATTTAGATCTGGTCACCAAACACGGCTAAAGCCATTTCAAGCAACGTATCGATTCTGAATGGTTGTCTTTCACCAGGGCGATACTTAGAGTATCTACCACTCTGGAACGTGCCGCAAATATACTTATTAATTGTTTTTATAAGAATTAAATGTGTCATGACATATATTAATTAAATAAAAGTTATTGGCGCACGCCGGGTTTGAACCCGCGATCTTTGGATTCGTAGTCGAGCGTCTTACCACTCGACCATGGAGGCCGTCAAAAATTGCTTAGTAATTCACTTAATTAATTGATGAGAAAGCAACTAATGATGGCTATGAATGTCATTATAACAAATAGAAGAATTTTCTGTACCCACTGAATGAAATAATCACGTCCATTTCGCTATACCTATTATTTGCTGCTTTAAGTGTAAAGCAGCAAATGATATACGTGACTCGCCATCTGGATGAGAATAGTTATAGAATAGACAGAAAATAACATTGTTTTTAGTAGGTTTCACACGGCTGATGTCTAAATTTATCTATCTGTTAATTATTTTCACGAAATCAAAGCGACCTCTTTTTATTTAGGTATTTAACTTTCTGAATGTCAAATAATACAAATTTCATTAATTAAATTACTAAAATCAATTACTTTTTGGTAATGATGAGACCATTGTAGATTATATTTACGTAAGCCTCCTTAAACTTGTTGCCTTCTTGTTATAATCTTCTTGAGACAGAACTTTTGACAGGGATTTCCTCTGTTCCTCTCTTGGTATTGGTAAACTTAGGCGTTTTTTACGTTATATTAAACGAATATCACAACGAAATTATATTAATGTTTTATTTTATCTATTAGATTTCTTTGCTTTTTACTGGCTTTATTTTTATGCTTTGAGTTAAAGCCTTTAACAATATTTATATTTTTATACTTCGTAGAAAGCAATTACTTTGTGGTTTGACTTATTTCATAAAAAAATAAATAATAACTTTGTATAATACCACTGATTTAAAAAATATGATTGAATTAATTAATGTTTTTTTTTAATCTGTGGTCTTATACTCTTCATAAAATATTTATATTTTCTAATATATATTTTTTTAATGAAGCGACAGAGTTTTTCAACAAAAATCAGATACCAAAAACCTACTTAACGACATAAGAGGGGACCCAAACTAATTTCAGGCAAAGATTTTCACCCATATAAATTTAAGTCATCGCTAACTCAAAAAAAGGTTTTTTAGATAAAAATCTCGTTTTATAGTTTGGGTGGGTTCTCAAGGCAATATTTCTTTAGTATGAAAGTGACATTCTTAACCCAAATTTCTGTTATTAGCAATACAGATTATACAGTAATCATCGTAGGTACTGGCAACTTGGAGTATTTTAATGTTTTCCCCATGAAGTGGTTTCGTCTCTACATATTAACAAATCATTAAAATACTTTTTTAAACTGTATATTTAAAATCTAAGATAAATTGAACAATCGCTTCGCAAAGCGTAAGTTGTGTTGAAAGGGTAGTAGGTCCCCGCTGTGGGATACGAACATAGTTCAACCAGCTATCGGCCGAGCGTCCAACCAACTGGGCTAATAGACTATCTATTACGTTGAACTAATCAACCCGGAATGACGGATTCGTTGGAGCCTGAGAGGTCAATATGGTTGTGAGATCAATCGAATATTTACGCATGTCACTGAAAGCATGGCAAAGATGTGATCGGAATTGGCTGGTTATTATAACCTTGATTTTAAAATTAAGATCAAACATTAAAATTGAGTTTACTCCAAAACAAGTTTTTGTAAGACACCAACTTTTGACAGTAACCCCACGATATATTAAATGAAAAAAATACTTCTCAAAATCTTATTCAAGAAATGTAGAACGAATTGAATAATGTAATTCTAGTAAATGCAAAACAAGCGCTTCTAAATCCCTCGCCTAACAACACCCCTTCCCTAATAACCGAACGGGAAATATTTCCGTACATTGGCAAACAATAAACAGCGTAGGAACTGAATAATATGTAATTCATAAATTAACGTAATATTTATTTGTTCTTTATGCAATATCAATGTTCCCGAGAGAAAACTTTCACTTGCATAACCAGTAATGAGATATAACTGCACTTCGAATGCACGTATCGAGCACGTAGGGCATATTATAGAAGATGGTGGACTTAAGGAAAATAAAGTAAGTAAATAATTCAAATTAAATAATATCTTTGTATAAGACCACAGATTTTATTAAAAAAAATTATGACCGACCGGTTTAAATAAAGAAAGCCATTCAAATTTGTCCAGTAGTACAATATCAGTATATATTTCCTGTAAACTCAACAAATTCTCATTATTCTTTAATCACCTCTCAGTTGACATTTTGCCTCTTTCATTTCATATTGTTTGTTTCTTTCTCTCTGTTCCTTTATAGTATTTGTACTTATTTTATTTTATATGTTGTTATCTCTCTGTATGTATATAAAACCGTACTCTTTGTATTTTTTTTTAGTTTAATTTTGTATACTGATGATGCTTAGGCTAAGCGTAACCGGTCGGTCACAAAAAATAAAATAAAACCTGTAGTCTTTTACAAAGTTATTATTTGATTTTCATTAAATATGTCAAACCACAAAGTGATTGCTTTCCACGAAAATATAAACCAATAATGTTTACGATTCAGTAACCGGTAGAAATTATTCCATTCATTTTACATAACCGATCTGAAACGACCTCTGTGGATAATAAGCTCCTTGACTCTAGGTACGGAGATTTCTAACTCTGCGTGCGTAGTAATAAAACTGCTTTTGATTTGAATGGGCTTGCGACAGTTCTATTTTTTGTTGTTTTATTACATATGCAGATGATGCGGTAGCACAAGTATGTATTTAAGATTAAAATTATGAACGTACTGCGTACAGGCGTGTCTACCATAGGTACTAGCGAAACAAGGTGCGAATGATGCGATGAAGCTAACTACTCGATGAAATAATGAATGTACGTTTGTTCCAGAATGTGGCTAGCCCTGGTGTTGTTCGTACTGATCGTGTGCCTGTTCGTGTACCTGGACACGCGCAAACCCGCCAACTTCCCGCCGGGCCCGGGCTGGCTGCCCGTGCTGGGCAGCGCGCTGGCCGTGTCGCGCGCGCGCCTGCAGACGCGCTACCTCTTCAAGGCGGTGCACCTGCTCAACCAGCAGTACTGCACGGGCGGCGTGCTGGGCCTGCGCGTGGGCAAGGACCGGATCGTCATCCCCTGCGGCCTGGACTCCGTGCGCGAGATGCTGCTCAACGAGGACATCGACGGCCGCCCGCAGGGGCTCTTCTACGAGACCCGCACGTGGGGCAAGCGCCGCGGGATCGTCCTGACGGACGGGAACCTCTGGAAGGAACAGAGGCGCTTCATAGTCCGGCACCTCAAGGAGTTCGGCTTCGGCAGGCGGGGCATGGCCGAGCTCGTGCGGGACGAGGCCGAACACCTCCTCGCAGACATGTCCGCTCGGGTCAAGGGAGACAACAACAACTCAGCCCTCGTTCAAATGAACGACGCTTTCAACGTGTACGTGCTCAACACGCTCTGGTCCATGATGGCTAGCATCAGGTACAGCAGCGACGACATCGAACTGAAGCAGCTGCAGGTGTTGCTTTTCGAGCTGTTCTCTAACGTCGACATGGTCGGAACATTATTCAGTCATTTCCCCATTTTGAGATTCGTAGCCCCGGAACTATCAGGCTACAAGCAGTTTCTCCAAATCCACACGAGAATCCTGAAGTTCCTGCAAACAGAATTAGACAAGCACCACAAAATGTTTCAAATTGAAAACGAAGACAGAGACTTCATGGACGTGTATTTGAGGATGCTGAAGAACTCGGACAAGAAATGCAGCTTCAGCGAGTCCCAACTGCTGGCGGTGTGCATGGACATGTTCATGGCTGGTTCGGAGACGACCAGCAAGAGTTTGGGCTTCGCGTTCTTGTACCTTGTGCGAGAGCAAGGTATACAGAAAAAAGCGCAGCACGAAATCGACTCCGTCATCGGAAAAGAAAGGCTTCCTTGTTTGGACGACAGACCAAAGTAAGTACATGTGCAATTTTGGCATGCGACAAAATATTTGTTTACCTGCTCTTTTCTATTAATTTATTTTGTTTTGTTATAAATAAAGAAATTTTGACATCTAGTACAAACTTTATTAGATTCGTCATTATTTTTTATCTTGCACACACCTAATTTAAAACTAGGCATAGCTCGTTTACATAGTCACAGCATGCATCTTGTTATATTATTGTACAGGTATTTTTATGACCTTTTTAAACTACTGTTGTATTATTTGATATTTTTAATTAGCTCTTGCTGACAAGCTACTTGGAGAAGCTTAGCGAGAATAAGAAACAATAATATTTTGGGTAGATATCTTACTAAATAATATGTATTATACCATTTCCAGTATGCCATATAACGAGGCGTTGGTGCTAGAGACGATTCGTCACTTTATGGGAAGGAGCTTTGGGATTCCTCACCGCGCCCTGAAGGACACCAAACTGTGCGGATTTACAATACCAAAGGTATACCGAATATAAGATTAGTGAGATGTATGCATGCGGATGAAGTAAGGAGTGTACGCCAGGATGTATGTGTGTTGAATTCTTTTATCTCTTCCTACCCCTGCGGGGAAACAGAAATGGAAAAAACTGTCTGGATTTATAATACGTAGGAACGTTTTAGGTTGTAATTTTTCCGGGATGCGGTCGTTATTTTCCAGAACAATGCGCAGTTGATTATTGCTTGAATATGTGGTTCGTCTTTTCTTTGTCGTTGTACCTATGATTTAAACACCAAAATAACATATTTTCACCGAAAAGGCAAAAGGGCTGAAGCGCTATTTTGGGAAGTTTACACCAGAGCACTTCAAATTTTTTTTGTTTGTTTTACGATAAAATTCATAATTCTTCAGTACCTGGTTGGATTTAAAAAAAAAAGTTATTTCAGTGCTCTCACTGAGTTACCTGATGCGACAAAAAGCTAAAAAAGTTCCAAACTTGTCTCACTTGAGTCAAGCCTTCTTCCAAATGGTAAATATAATATATTTTAGATGGCTGAAGGACCACAAAAGTTTTCAGAATCAATCGAGAGTCAGAGCAAAAACTGATCAAAACAGCATATTTATCTCATTTTTGACCCAAGTGTCGCTTTAGCCCTTTTTTTCTTTCCAATGACGATGTTATGATGGTCGGTCGCGCTGTTGGCGTGGCATTTTCTTTGTGATGAACCCATTTTTCGCAGGATAAATTTTGCATTTCTAATCCTTGGTGTAGCATGACGCGGTCATTATGCCAAATAAATAAAGGCGAAGAGCGCAAATTTTGGTTGCATCGAACCCAGGCCTTTGGGAATTTTGTTGAACCAGTCCCCATGGCATAACGAAAAGAAAGGAGAACGAAGAGAGGAGAGAGGAGAGAGGAGAGAGGAGAGAGGAGAGAGAGAGGAGAGAGGAGAGAGGAGAGAGGAGAGAGGAGAGAGGGAGAGAGGAGAGAGGAGAGGAGAGAGGAGAGGAGAGAGGAGAGAGAGAGGAGAGAGGAGAGGGAGAGAGGAGAGAGGAAGGTTACAAGTAGCTACACCTCAACTAAAATATCGTAAAAACATTATGTAATTGCAGGACGCCATGGTGATACCCAATTTCTACAGCGTCCTCATGAACAACGACATCTTTGAAAACGCACAGGAGTTCCGACCGGAAAGGTTCCTGGTCAACGGGAAAGTGTCCATACCGGACACCTACATTCCCTTCGGGATAGGCAAGCACCGGTGCATGGGGGAGTCCCTGGCCAGGTCCAACATCTTCATGTTCACGGTTACCATGCTGCAAAACTTCGACTTCAAGATGCCACCGGGACAGCCGATGCCCTCCGTGGACCACATCGATGGGGCCACTCCCGCTGCGGCCCCCTTCAGCGCACTCGTCATCCCGAGACATTGAAACCAATAGTTTTTTTTTATATATATTAGACACATCATAAATCAGTGGTCGTCAAACTCACTCGCAATATTGAACTCTGAAATCGAGTGGCAATGAATGCGTCACCAGGCACAGGTCGTGCAATTAGAGTTGACCCTATCAACAAAATACTTAGGATTGAGTGTATTGGCGCATATTTATACACTTTCGACAGTGATGTCTTTGCGAAACGTCACCGAGAAAAAGTCTTTTGTCTTGCTTACGCCTTAGTTATTGTTGTTTTTAGTGAAAGGGGACAACAAGTCATTGTTCGAATTTGAGTAAACAAAAAGTTTTTACAGTTATTCGAAAAGTCTTACGGTTTGTTTTTTTTATTACCTATATTTGTGTGCGAAAGGAAAAACGGAATGAGTAAAAAAAAAAACAAGTTTTAAGTTAAGTATGCAGAATTGTTCCTCAGATACATTTCCAGCAAGGAAAAATTGAATGAGTCAGAAAATAAAATAATGTGCTATTATTTTAAGAAAAAGGACATATGACATATGACAAGATCACAAACAAAACACAAAATTCCTAAATTTTGTTTTGACTTTCCTGAACATCTGCGTTTATTGACTCATTCCGTTCTTCCTTGCGCACACAGATATTATACATGACTTTTTTTTTTAATTTCACGGGGATTTAAATTTCTGAGGAGGAATAACAAGTTTGTAACATACTGTATGCAAGCAATGCATCCGTGTGAGTACTGTGTTTGTGTCAAATCTGGCTGCGATACCTATAGTAAACATGTCTAAAAGAAGCTCAAATTAAATATTATTGGAGTCAATCTGAAATTTGGTAGGCTTCCATTCAGCTGTCCAAAGGCAGCAAACTGACCTTGCGCCGAAAGCCTCGACTGTCCCAACGTCACTAAAGTAACTTTGAATACTTGGCGCGATGTTTTGTCTAAGGGTTTTATAAAAAAACGGCGCAGCTTATATTGCCTTTGTTTAAAAATATTTTATATTGCCCGTGTTAATCACCTTCAAATTTGATTGGGGACATTTCAGAGCACTTTTTTTTTGTTAAGTGGATGTTTAAATAGATATGATGTTAATATGTGCCTCACAATAGTAGTTTGTATGTTAGATGAATCACATATGAATCCATGTTTTATAGCGAAATATGTTTGATGGTATTTTTCGGGTTTCTTTAGAGTTTCTAATATGTAGGAGTATATAGTCGTAAAAAGGCAAAAGGGCTGAAGTGCCATTTTGGGAAGTTTTTGTTTCACAATCAAATTCATAGGTCTTCACTACCTGGTTGGATTTAAAAAAAAAGAAGTTAACTCAGGTAACTCAATCTCTCACCAAGTTACCTGAAGTGACAAAAAGCTAAAAAAGTCGCAAACTTGTATCGCTTGAGTTAAGCCTTCTCCCAAATGGTAAATATATTTTAGATGGCTGAAGGGCCACAAGTCTTTAGAATCAAACGAGAGTCGGAGCATTCATAAAAAAGAACTGATCAAAACCGCATATTTAACCCATTTTTGACCTAAGTGTCGTTTAAGCCCTTTTGCCTTCCAGCGATGATATGCCCAAGAAAAGAATTATTAATTTGTTATTATAAAAACCTTTGAAGGTTCAGGAGTTTAGCTAAATATAAATTTGTAAAAGTGAAAATCAGATATTGTTAATTACACAATACATAATAGTATATATACACAAAAGCCATTGACTGATAAAGTAAGAACAATAGGTTAATTTCGTAAAGTTCACGATGAGTAATTACTTCATCTAGTTTATTGAAGTGCCTGTTCCGAAGCTATTTTATTTTAAGTTATTCATATAATGCTGTAGGTGGGAGGTACACAATTATTAGTATGGTATATTTTTCCTCTGTTACCTAAAATCAAACAAGAAGGTTTTGTTTAATTGAAAAAAATGTTAATGATATTATATGGTATGCCCTATTTATTCTAGTAAAAAAAGGTTTTTTAAACATGTTACATTTTGAAATATAAGTATATTGTAAGATTTTAATTTTATTCCTACTAGGGATTCCTGTTCCGAGGCGGACTGCATTTAAATGCAGATGTTTCCACTTTGTGTCCTCATTGGATGAAATGCTAAACTGATTTATAAATTGCACTTGTTTCAAAGAAGTTGGTAAATTGGTTTTTTTTTTTCTTAAAATTAAATTGGTAAAAGTAATATTGTGTGCCTCTTAAAAAATAGTATTTTAATTTTTCATAAAATAATATTTTATTAATTGGTATAGGGTACAGCGCCGTTCTTGTGAAAAATCATCTCAAAGGTAGAAAACCTTGTTGGTTTTAAACATTATTTATTGATCTCCCTGTAAAAACAAAGTAATTTGATGTCCTCTGTCAATAAATAAAGTACAGATAATGAAATAAAACGGTATGTTTATTTGTATATTTTATTTGGGTGGTAAGTACATGTATGGAGTTTGACATCAACAATGAATGGGTTTATTTCAAAAGGATGTAATAACTACTAATAAATATAAGGAATAATTTTTAGTTTCAGTGTGCAACAAAATTAAATTATTTTAAATAAGATGTTAGCAAAAATTTCTTTAATCCTGTTTTCTGAAATATAATATTCAAAATACACCTTTCATGTATTTTATAACAGAAAGTTGCCACATAAAAAAAATACATATATTATATATTCATATAAGTACACTGACTAGCTACCATTTTAATGGTAAAATACAAGTTAATAAAGAATATAGTAAACGTCAAACATCAATTTACATTACAGCGTATAAC
Organism: Drusus annulatus; assembly: GCA_022651775.1. Taxonomy (NCBI): domain Eukaryota; kingdom Metazoa; phylum Arthropoda; class Insecta; order Trichoptera; family Limnephilidae; genus Drusus; species Drusus annulatus. Next base: position 50,963 of record JAGWCC010000966.1, read on the forward strand.
ATTTATAGTATATTATTACATAAGCATCAAAGTTGTGCCTACACTGAAAAGGACTTATCTGCCATAAAAAATAAAATAATAAAAACTCCAAGAATGTGTAATTCGGCATTACCACCAACACGTTTAACAAATAATGGCAATACGCTAAGCCAAGTAAGAAGTTTCTTAAATACCAAATGATTTAAGAACATTGCTGCCATCTCTTGGTGAGATTACAAAACTAATATGAATTAATTTTACCGGCAGTTCACTCATTTTTCTTGGTTGGTATTAAATCTTCCTCTCCTTCTTAAGTGGCGCAACGTGATTATGGCTGATAGACACATAAGCGTTAGTTTGTTGCTTCCTATCTCAACATAACTGTACGCTAACTAACATAAATATTTCCTCACCGGGATAGTATATTTTGTTTGCCTAATTGCAAAATGAAGAATATTAAAAGCATGTAACATACTTAGTTGCCGATCTTTAAGTCATTGAGAGTAAAACAAAGAAGTTTATTAACGGGATAAGGCGGGTTCATAATATATTATGTATTCATGTTTAGTTACTCAATACATAAATGTAAAATAATTAAATACCTACATTTGATAAGATTAATTAAGAATGTACACATTGAACAGTGAACAGCTTCCAAGTTAACACGAAATGGACAATACTTTTAATTTGTGCTAACCGAATTTCGTGCTAAGCAAAAGGAATTTTTAAATTATGACATTGATAATCAAAAATATGTTTTTTTGTTTTTCACTGCTGGTGAATATTTTTTACAAAGGGTTTAATTTTTTTTTTAAATACCAAATAATGATTTCAAATGAGGAAATTTTATGTTTCATTTGAGCTGAAATTCAAATATTTATTCAGTCGACATTTAATATTATTTTTTTTTAAATATCACAGTGAACATACAGGGGATTATAACTACATATATATACACATTTATTAACAGTACATTTATAAAGTTGTTACACTGTCAATTTTATCAATACTCTATTTTAAATTGTATTTCTAATTTGGTAGGAGTTTTAAAGTACGTTGTAGATTATTTAATCGTTTTTTTAGATATTCACACACACATATTACATTAAAAATCTTAAATGTTATGATATAATATTATTAAGTTTTAATAGTTGCAACAAAAATATAGTTGTCATTAAGTTTTAATATGTCTGAATAAAATAGTGCCGATTCATAATGAAAACCTAGGTTGTAAGTGTTAGTGAAATTAAATATACTAACAAAATTGTTTTAAAAACCTAGCTTAGCATGGAACATACATGTTAAAAGGAAAATAATATGAAGCCGACAATCACTAGATGGAGGCTTTCAATAGGAACTGGGTGAAAAGAAGGGATATTGTGCGTTCATCACAATAACGAGTAGGTACTTGAACAAAACTATGTTTTCATATGCAATTTGTATTATACAACGATGAAGATAACAAATCTAGTTTTTTTTCTTAATTGTTACACAATTACGAAATAATAATTTAAACCAAAAACGCTTCATAACTTGCGATAATTTTATAATATAATCATAGATTAATAGAATAATAATTTATAAACAGCAGGAATAACAGTTGATAGCACATTCTCTTTAAAAACTAATTATCTTATACATTATTAAAAAGCGGAAAATAAAACACACAAGTTTGTGACTAAAAGTTTAAAACCAGTAATATGTGACCAATTAACAAATAAATATTATTTTTATCAAAATTTGAACAAAGATATAGAAAATTAGATTTACCGTCAACAGTAAACGTGGAAAGGAATGTCACTCTCTCGCATTAAATAGAAAACTCATGCAAACAGTTGACACCGGCGAGTTGGCGGTGCTTCGCAGAGAAATAGCCCCCGCATTGGCGAGGTACAATAATTAAGGGTTATAAATATTATATAAAAATGTTTACATTTGCAATTTAATGAGATCCTAAGGTATTTAAAATCAAGCTCTCAGGTTAGAGTCACACCTGACATAAAATATGCCGCCGACTGCCAGGCCTGTTCCATAGATCTACGTACATATATATTATTACAAAATACTTTTATCCCTTCTTTCGTGTCGTCGGTCATAAAAATATACCGTGAAACTTTGTAAAGTTATATGTGGGGTAAATTGGGTTATTTTCAGTCTTCGAGGGAACGAAAAACCAAAACTTCATAAGTGGGCTTCACTGTTAGTTCATTGTTTAGCTGGGTTAGCAAAACAATGAGAAAATAATAAGCAAGTGATCTATGTATCGCTAACTAGTTTGGCTATAGTGGCTGGACTGGTCAATAGAGATGAGGTATGACATTCATTTGGGAGACCAATTTTTATTACAAAGTCTCGGACACTAATACTTCATGTGTAAGGATGCTATTCCTTTTTTAAAAAAAGAACTGATCAGTAGTACTTCTTCTTGAATTGTATGATCCGTTGCTCTACAACACATTTTAGAGAAAATGCTTCTCTCGGTTGCCGTGTTGGTGTGATTTAAAAACATTTTAGGTTAAATTTTAAAAATTGTTTCAGATATTGATTCATATCTTTTCATATGAAATGCTTTGCCGTGCCAAACTTAGGGAGTATTGGGATATAGGCGGCGTATTTTACATCAGGTGTGGTATAATTGTAAAGCGCTAGCCTCAAACAAAAACATTACAGCTCATTAAAACAGGGAAATTCAATACTAAAAACCGTTCCTGACGTATACCTACTTACAGTCTTTTTCTGTTACCGAACCAATTTCAACCACTCGGGAGGTTGTAACAATCCAACAATAATTCTTATTTACATTACATGGTGGTTATGAATTAATTCTATCTCTGGATTGGAATTTGCACACAACTATCTTGCATTCTAAACAGCATGTCTGATGTTTTGTGTGTTTCGTAACACAAATGATAAATTTGGTCCACAGTTTTTTTTTCAGAAAAATTATAACCACCAATATTTATAATAATAATAATTATCACATCACGGTTCCGAATCCGAAAATGAATAAAAAATAAATTCGTGAAGGTGTGAAATGAATCATCAAATGTTATTTCAAAACTTATGAATAGAAATGGAAGGGGTGGGAAGGCATGACAAAAATCAGACTGCTATGTGAATTTAGATGAGTTTTTAAAGTCTATACATTAGTCTTATCAAATGTTCACATTCCTAAATGTTGAAGAATCAGAACTCTACTTGATACAGTTACATGTCGGTGTGTGAAGAGAGTACTGCCAAGGAGAGAACCCTGAATCGATGTGCAATAAAATAAGACTAGCAATTCCATTTCTCAATCGAGTCGTGCCTAGCCACACCAACGTTCAATCCAATAATGGTTTAAATCGTGCATGCAATGAATAACCCTGTAATTCTAAATGATTTAAACATACTGAACAACATAGAGATACATAAATGGTTATCTCGTGTATATGAGATACTTTCTGAAGTACACCGTGAAACCTTTTTTGTGTCTTTGAACAAGCTTTATTTCGAGTGGGGTTGAAAAGCCTCGAATATCCTGGGATGGAAAGCATTGGAGAGGGGAAAAGTCAACTTTCTCATCGATCCCAAATCAAATGGTCAGCTTTGCTTCAGTTCTTCAAAATGAACCTATAAAAAATATTTCATAATTATAAGGAATTTATGGCACGTTAGTTTCTAATTTTCAAATTTAGTCAGAGTGTTCCGATAGACTACAACAATTAAAACATAATTTTAGCTGGTTTGAATCTAACAAGGCCTATATGATATAATAAAATTAAGGTAAGCGTAAATTAAATTTTGCTATTTCTGTAATATTATTAAAGCTATATATCATGGCTTTAAGAGAGTACGTCCTAATGGGGTTAGGGTTTAATTAAAAATATTGTTTTTAGGTATATAGGGTGTGTTGCCGTACAGTACCTACATGGAGAACATTTATCATAAGGAAATTTATCCAATTCTGTAGTGGGCGACACCTACCTCACTCAGGATGACCCAGTTTTCGCTCTCGCTGTGGACTTTGAGCCTCACAGCGGACACCTTCCCAAGCGAAAGGTCGACATTGCCCTCTGCTAGTCCCAGGGAGTCAAAGCGTCCCACCACCACAAATCCATCGGTAGTTATATTCTGATGAGTTAGCTGTTTCTTCACCGGTAGTACTTCAACTGAGGTGTTATAAAATTTGTCCGAGAGATGTTCCAAATTACCACTGCGCAGAAGATATCTAAAAAACAAATTATCACATAAAAAAGTTTCAGACAGTCATAATAAATTACGATTTATAGTTTTTATATAATATCATTTTTATATTTCGCTTTTAAAAAAAAATATATCGCAAATTACAGCTGCCACTGTAAGATTACACAAAAAAAAAAACACATTTCAATATTAAAATCGCCGCAGGTCAAAAACATGTTGCATTAAAAAGAACAGCATTATATTTTTAGAAAGTTTGAGGATAACCTAGGTTTTATGTTATTTACTATTTATTGGATGCAAGTCAGTCGCTATCATGCTGTAGATTTTAGACGTACCTATTTACTAACTTGTAGAAAAATATCTTATTTCTATTTCAACCTCTTCTTATGTGAAACAACATGCTGAGTGTATGCAATGTTCACTCTACCCATGAATACCTACATTCCCTTTCAAAAGGTGTGCAAGACAATAAATATATACAATCCATGATCTAATAAATGATAAATTGGATTTTACAAAAGAGTCTAATACAAATTGACGAAGAGATTTATTTTGCCAGGGTAGACTAAATGCATTATTTGAAACAACAATAATAACATTAAATCTAATTGGGACTTATTACTTAACTTGTAATTAACTTAATGGAAACTTGTGATTGAGTACATAGCAAGGTACATAGATATTTAAGCTAAAAGCATAAAAAGTAAGGTTTGACTGACACTAAAGTCAATTCCCATTTTTCAGCAGTTGGCAACACAAAGAAAGAACATATAATACACAGAGTAAAGCTTCAGTAAGTTTTGATATTGATGTGTCCATGAAATACCTCGAAAGCATGATGGGATTTTGGAAATTAAATATCAGATGATCTCCTTGTTGCGGCAGAAGTCCCCAGAAGTAAGTGTCTCCCTGGTAGGCCCTTTTCGGCGTGTATTGTTTGTAAGCCTGGATATTGCAAATTACAGAGCCCAATGGTGGATTCTCGTGTGGGAAAAAAAGGGGAACCTTACCAAAGTGTTTATCCTAAAAAGTAAAATTATAATTGAAAACTAAAAATCTAACATGCCAATATAAAATAAGTTTTAGCACAAGCAATATAATAAGTAGGTCGTAATAATTTTCACGGATCGACATCATTTTCAATAATTAACCCTGCAATCGTTCTCCTATGACAGGTGAACTGTTGCATTTCTTTACCGCTTATGTTAGTCGTATTCAAGACAAGTCAATAGTTGCCGGCACTGTTGAGGGAGGTTATACAATGTATTTAAATGTTGCTATTTTCAGAGCAAAATTCCAATATTTCAATGAATGTACCCCAAAAAGAAGCTAAGGCGGACCTGTCGCAGCCGCACTGAGCAGCGTACGAATACACTCTATCAACAGGCGCCAAACATGGTGGCGAATGCGTATTCTACAATGTTCTCAAGAAACAAGTTGTTCATTCAAAGAACCCTGTTTAACACTATAACATGATGGGAATATACAGGGTTTCGTAAGTGAGGTTTTTCTAGAGGCCTATCACGTTAACTATGAATACAGATATTGTGAAATTTAACGTGGAATAAGTAATAAAGCTGAAATACTTTAATCATGCCAGTGAATGCATTTCCATTAATTTTGCATGCTATCAGCTCGGTGAGATATTTATAAGCAAATCCATCGATTTCTAAAGCAGATGCCAGGTACCAAAATATTAGTTTCTATTGTTCGGCTTGCCGATTTGCAAACATTGCTAGGTGCATTCAGGACTAAACAATGCATAAAGTAGCTATTTAGAATACATTCATGATGAACAACAACACCACACCGAACACGACTTTAGAAAACCTAAATATTTTAATTTAGTCAAAACTAAAACCTGTGTCTCGAATAATTCTGATATTTAGCAAATCGCAAAGTTAATGGTGGTGAACATTATCGGCAAAAGTTATTGAGTTTGGCATCAATAGGAGAAATACTTACAATAATAAACATGTTTGTATAATTCTTAAAAGCATACTATACTTTATTAACCCTTAGGTACTGTACAAACAGGTCAAATCTGTCAACCCAATATTCAAATGTGCCTTTTAGTTTTTTTTTATTATGACAGTCACGAAACGGCTTCAAAAGGTAAACAGAACCGCAAATAGTGTACTCAATTTTTATTTTTACCACATAAGTTGATGCTTAACTACTGGTGGTAAGGTGACACATAAGAAATAGCAGAAGGGGCCTATGATCTGAACACAAACCATATGTGACTTAACTCAATACTATGTTTGTCCCCGGAAATTTTGAAATATTTATATAAGCATTGTTTTCAAATGTACACTACATTTTTATCAAATACAAAGAGATATTTCAAAGAATACCTTTCAAAAATGGCTAAGGTAGAGTGAGTGTTAGTGATGATCGAATTTATTATGTAATAAATAAGGAATTAACGCCAGAGATCTTTACAAAAGTGAATTAAGAATTCTAATACTTATTATACCTTCAACCTCTGAATCTTTCCTTTAAGAGATGAATATGTACCAATATGTTGGAATAAAGACGGTTTATAGTGCACCCACACTTGGGCTTTATCCGTTCTACATTGTTTCTGAAAAAAAAAAAAAAAAACTTTTATGCACACAATATTATATTGATTATTTTGAATATATATAGTCATGGAAAAAGAACATATTAAGTAATAATAATTGCTTGAGCTCGAGTTCTTACACAGAAGAGTGATTTTAAAATCATCCCAGAAAGACGAAAATGACCACTTTCATGATTGATCTTAGCACTATCTTCTTCTGGTTCGATATGATGTCCCGTTTGAGTGATGAATATCGGAATTATACAAATCAATATTGCTTTTGTCATCTATTATACTAGCATATCATCGCCGGAAAGGCAAAAGGACTGAAGTGCTATTTTGGGAAGTTTACACTAGAGCACTTAAATTTTTTTTGTTGTTTTAAAATAAAATACATAAATCTTCAGTACCTAGTTGGATTTTGAAAAACAAAGTTTACTCAAGTAACTCAACGCTCTCACTGAGTAACCTGAAGCGACAAAAAGCAAAAAACGTCTCAAACCTGTGTCGCTTGAGTCAACCCTTCTCCCGAATGGTGAATATATTTAAAATGATTGAAGGGCCACATAACTCTTCAGAATCAAACGAGAGTCAGAGCATTCGATGCAGAAAAAAAAACTGATCAACACTGCATATTTAACTCATTTTTGACCAAAGTGTCACTTAAGCGCTTTTGCTTTTCCAGCGATGATATGAATACATTTCTTACATAAATCAAATATTAACTTTTACTAAAAGAATTTTGTAACTGTTTTTACCCCCACTCCACTAAATGGTGGGTATTGCAACGTAGAAACAGTTGCCTAACCAGGTTCTCTCATATTCCACTTTTTTTTATCCTTTCCATCTCCAATTAGAGGAAAAGGACTCTTTAGATGCACAACATTAAAACAGTTAAAGTGTCACTAGCTAATCTGACCATTCATATTTTATAGGCTAGAAATTCAGTCTTTTCCATCGACCTGATATTTAAATGAGCCCTTGTGCTTTATTTCTTATATTTAGGAAGTGGGTACTCTCGAGTATACAAACAAATAAGTTAGCAAAATATGTAGGCATTAATGATACTTACAGTTCCCTTCTCCCCGTAGTTGCAAATCTTAGTAATTACTAGATAATCCAGCAACCAATCCACCGGTTTATCGTTGTAAAACATCTGTATAAAGGTGATAGCCCAGGGCAGTTCCGCAGACTTGAACAGTTTTCCTATAAAGCCCAGCTGACAGAAGTCAAGCACGAACCAATTGGGCTTCTTGGAAGTAACTTCAATGGCGTAATCCTTCATGGTGGTGATGAAGTTGTGCTTGGCAAGAATATCGTCTTCGAGCTGGACGTAGAATGTTCCTTTGGGCTGCGCGTACGCCATCAGGAAGACAAAGTCTAGGTTCTGTTTGGTTCGCCACTTAACACGTTCCATCGAATCTCCGAGAGTCTGTTTCAACTTATCCATGTCGGGATAGTAAGACTCCGGTGGGGACAAGACTTCGATGAGGCCCGATTCCACTTGACTGGGAAACCTGGAATCAAGTTTTTAGATGTATTAGAATAAGAATTATCAATTAATCTTACAGTAACGCAACATTCTTCTAAAGTAGCGAAAACTCTCGAACGTTGAGCATCATAAAACTTGCGTAGTATTTTCTGTTTCAAATTTGCAACTTTTTTCAGCTGGCTTGGTAATTTCCACCATGAGCTATGTAGTTTTTATATAGCTTTAAATAAGCTACCACAAAATTAAACAAAAAGCCATTATTGCAAGTAGAAATTTTGGACAAAGCCAGGCAGTAAATTTTGTACATACATAAACGTTGATGTATGAATATAGACTTATTATGCGTAATAACCAGATCAAAAAAATGTATGTAAATACAATAACCAGTTGCAAAAACGAATATAACAACAGACCTATAATTGATACCATTCATTACAATAGCGTAATAAGAAAATAATTACGGGCGATATGCAATTTAAACCATGAATAATTGGTTGTACTCTTATATAGATGTTCAACATCAAATGAATCTAATAATTTTATATCCACAATTTCAAATAAATTAACTGAATCAAAACTTTAGATAGTAAAATAATAAGACCGTATCAGTCATCAACAAAATTATAATGATTTGCTGGACTTCCGATTCTCCTATTACGAGATCGTATTATGATAACAGATTGGGTTAAAGGCAATTACTAAAATAGACGAGCCTGGGCCTCCAAAGGTGAATTTGTGAATGTACTCTCGATATTTGTAAATGTACTCTTCATATGGGTGCGTTCGACGTGTGTCAGATTTAATAAATAATACGCAGTTAGCTTATTTCCCACGCAGACATTTGAGTTGGGATAATTCATGCAAGATGTATTCAATGATTTTGAATATTGATATTTCGCCAAATCGTTGACATGTTGAATGACAGTAACAGCAACAAAGGCAGTTTAGCCGTATAAGAAACCAAAGAATACATAAAAAATGGGTACATTTTACCTTTCTGCCTACTCTAAACTTTCAGTAGGACGCCTCGCAGGCGAGAGACCGCCATTCAGAATGTAAATATAGTTTGAAATGGCTTGAACCGTGTTTGATGAACAAACCAGAATGGCCAGTTACTTTCTCACCTTCCCCTTCCCCATCTCTTTTCCCTTCTGCTCCCCTTAGCCTTACACCATAACTTTATTAGGGACGCCATAGACCCACTGGCCCCGGGGAGTTACAACTTGGAACAGAGGGCCCGGAGGGAAATTATTTCCCTGCGGGCCAATGTCATATTTGGGGATGCTGTGTGGAAGGTATTTTTGAGGAAAGGAAGGAGTGAACCTAGGTTTTGAAGAGGTCCATTTTGTAGGAGGAAGAAAATACAGAGGCTGGCAAATCATTCCACAGCCGAGCTGTTAAACACAAGAACCAGTCGTAGAAGCGACCCGTTCTCATGTATCAAATGTCAACCGTGTACAATTGTTGGGCGCGGGTTTGGCGAATTTCCTGAGTTTACTGTGCATTGGTGTTGAAGGGAACAAGGACAGCAATCCGTTTGTTAAGGCCAGACGCGCACGGGTGACTTTGGTCACGGCAACAGTTTCGTCACCATCTCCAAATCCATTGGAGTGTATGGAGGAGCGCGCACGCAGCAACGTGACATTAGGGTGACTTTTTAGTTCCGACTTTTGAGTAACGAAACTGTCACCGTGTCTTAAGAGTGTACTTTTGTATGAGCGCTCGCGCACGGGTGACAAAATGTCATTCGGTGACTCATCCGCCTGTTTGAAATCCATTGCCGGAATGAAAGGGTGACGGGTGACGGTCACTTGCCGTGTGTGTGCTCGATTGGAAGACAGTGAGAGTGACGAAACTGTTGCCGTGAAAAAGTCATCCGTGCGCAACGGACCGCCCGTTAGGTTAGTCTAGGGTTTTTTCGGGTATTTGGGGACTCCAGACCAGAGGTGAAGATATATCGAAGAAGTGGAGATCGAGCCAACTTACTGTGTTTCTATCAGCTTCGCAGTCTGCAGCACAAACTCCAGGTCGGTCTCCGCCACGAACACGATGATCAGCGTCTCGGCGGCCTCGGCCGAGTTCATCGCCTCCACGAGGTTGTGCAGCGTGGCCATGAGGTAGTTCTCCTTGTCGCGCCGCACTGTGGGGATGCTCAGCACGACGGACACGCCCGAGCGGCCGCCCGTCAGCAGGTAGGCGGGCCGCACGCTCTGCGGGTCGTCCAGCAGGTGGGGCAGGAAGTAGTAGGTGGTGGGGAAGTGCAGCGTCTTCAGGTTGGCCTCGTTCAGACCGTTCGCTGCGCGCAGACCTGCAATTGTTACAAACACATATTCAAAAAATGTCACCCGTTGAATTGAGCGAGGCAAAACCAAATGGCGTCAATCTTTTTTTTTTTGTCCACATTGTTTTTTCTTATTTTTATCCTTTATAATAAGCGTTTTCTTTTTACTTAATGTTTTTATTTGTGTAATCTTTTATTTTTTCAAAAAATGTAACTAACTAACAATCACGCCGTTTCTCTACAGGGGTAGGCAGAGAGGATGGACCGCCATACAACTCTGTATTGGCACACACTCCTTGCTTCGTTCACATTCATACATCGTCTCATATATACTCTTCTGTTATTCTGACTCTTCACATGGCCCGATTCGAGTATTTGATTCACTTGACGCAATTTGACGCAGGCGGCATATTGCCATGGCGCTGGTAGTACCTAATTTCAGTGTACAAGTACTAGTCGGTAGAGATTTGAAAACGAAAAGATCTGGAACTGGTTCCTCGTCAAAAAAAGGACTAGTCGGTAGAGATTTGAAAGTGAAAAGACCTGGAACCGGTTCCTCGCCCAAAACACACGAACAAAGGATATCGACCGTTCCAAGGACCGGCTGTTTTTAACGCCCCCTAATTTTCTCTGGGTCTTCTACTGCTTCCCTGAAAGTCTCAAACGCCCGCAAGGGGGCGTTATCGCCCACGTTGAGAACCTATGGTACAATCGGTCGTTAACAAAACACCAATAACAATTACCATGGCCAACTTCACGTCATTGAGCATGTCACGAATAATCGCTGATATCTAGACGACTCACCAGTCATGTTGTTGAGCATGGCGCGCACGTTAGGCGGCGGGTCGGCGCGCGGCGGGGGCGGCGGGCGGGGCGCGTCCTCCGCGCGCGACCGGTACACGGCCTCCAGGTACTGCAGCCGCACCTGCAGCTCAGCCAGCCGCTGCACCAAAGCCACTTCGTGCGACATGTCTGCAATCAAAGAAAACAAACAGTTAATACCCATATTGGTATATTTACGAATGATTAACGGACACACAATAAGTTGGAAGTAAAATCGGAGTTGGAACTTTGTGGCCTGCTATGAAACAGGAAGAGGAAAGATGTAAAATCATTAGCTTTGTGGAATGGTCGATAATCTTTCCAAGGCAAAAAGGCTGAAACCTTGGAGTAACGATATAAGTGGGTATAGCTAATATTAATACCCAACCCATACAAATTTGCGATAAATCACTTTCTCCGGGTCCAGAACCTCATTACTTCTATTTCATTATCAGGGATATATCCATTCATCTTATTCCCTCCCTAACCTTGGTGAGTGGGCCTAAATAAAATATTGCATGAGCACACAAAACACCGTCTACAAAATTTCACTTTAAGTACTCAAATTAACACACACAAAAAGGCCTACAGTAGCAAAAGGCAGCCCGCTCTGCGCTCACCGTAGAAAAGATCATCTCCTCATGGTGCATACGTCTAAGCACAGTTGACACAGGGAGAGGAAGAAATTTCTTGGCACTGTTCAAAATTTCTACAGTACGATATATATCAGGGATATAGTTCATGTTATGGCTCGTGAAAGAGAAATTAAAGGTAAATTATTTTCACTGTTGGTAATCCTTTAGTTGATATCATTATATTACTACCGGCATTCGTCTTTCCTCCCTCATTTACAGTTTATTTCTCAGCCCATTTCAGAACGCTTACCCAACACGGTGACGATATGGTTTCCCTGGCTGGGCGCAATACGGAAAAATCTTCGCTTCATCCATATTCAATGTGCATCTCGCGAAAGACTCGACGATATCTCGACTCTCAAGTTGAATGTTTAACAGCTTAAATTAAAACACGCACGCTCCGGGGAAAATTAATATGCAAAGGAAAGACTCGCAATCCATTGGCTCCCAGACTGTCTATAAGAGCCGCTCCTAGCTAGCCACTAGGCTAACTAGAAACTGGAGGTTTTAATATTTGATTGCGTACAATCTGAAGCGACGCCGACGTGACGGCAACTTGCTTAGGAAATGTTATTAATTTAAATACTCGTAATGTATTCCATACCCGTGGCGTTGTGGCATCGTGTAGCGGCTATGTACGGGGGATTAATTAAACATTCAAAGGAAACTATGTACATAACACTGTAAATAAACTCACCCTTGCACGAAAGCTGATACGTCGTAGACGTCTTTCGCCGCGATATTTTGAGTCGCGATGAAGAAAAACAGGTGCGGGGTGTTACAAAGTTTATTAGCGTATTAATTTATCAATTTTTCCTACGATAGCGGTGAAGTCTTCACAACGTCTAAACCTGGCAGCACCTTGGCTATTTCGACGGTAGCATGGTGAATTTTGGGGAATGATAAAATTATGAATTTTCGCACAAGTCATGGATTAGTTTGTAAAGCGACCAGTAGATGGAATGTTATTAGCGTATTCATTTATCATTTTTTCCTAAGATAGCTGTGAAGTCGTCACAACATCTAAACCTGACAGCGCCTTGGCTATTTCAACAATAACATGGTGAATTTTGGGAAATGATAAAATTATATTTTTTCACACAAGTCTTAGATTAGTTTCTAAAACAACCAGTAGATGGAATGTATTCTCCTGACTTAGGGAGAATTTTGGAAGGATAGTGGTGTTTTTATATCTTATTATTTTCACGAATGATAAGCAATAGGTACGCAATAGGTAGCAATTTATGTACGAATTTATTTAGTGGAGATATTTAGCTATACTTATTTAGGACATTTTTTTACATCTGAACAATTCAATGACTGGAGACTTCAAAATATCATAGATTACCCACAATTTGGACGTAAGTTTGGTTGAGCACTTTTCGTTTTAAATCATATTTATACGCTAGCCCGGCACGGATATTAACCCCAAGCCCGACGTTAAGGGCCGCGTCAGCAGGAATTTTGTCGAGACTCGAGGAAGTTGAGTGGTCATCGCCTGATTATTATTATATATTCATTGGCCTCAATCATTATTACTATTTATCAATTACGAATTAATTTCCAACCACTTTTACACAATGTGAAAATTCTTTTGCATTGCTTTGTCATGCACATATACTAGTACAATACGACACAATTATCATAATTAAATAAGAGTCAGACGATTCAGAAAATGTACAATAACAAATATGATTAACTTATTAAATAATGCCATGCAATGTCATCGATTAAATTTTTCAACTTTATACTAAACAATGTGGTATGCAAAATGTTTTTGTCACTAGATAAAGCAAGTGATTTTAATAAAATCAATTTTAAAATTAAAAAAAAACTTTATTTCACTATTTTTTTTAGACCTGACCGTATAAGGTGAAACCGGTCAGGTCTTAAATAAAAAATAGTGGAATAAAGTTGAAAATCTGGTATTATTGAAATCATTAATTTGGAGTTCCACCACGAATTAACAGTTCAAAAATTAGAAAGATAAAACAAGGTTTTTTACTGTGATAAATAAACTTCTTTTCAGTTTATTATAATAAGCCATTTTTTCAAAACATTGGTAAATGTTTGGGTTTGGTTGCCTCCTCGTTGAACTGTTTTATGTATATTGCCAACTCAGAATCTTCTAATGTATATTTACCAGTAGAACTGCTTTGTCAAATACTTTCCATGCTTTACATCTTTTTCCAGGTTCATATTATTTGACGCCATTACATACTGCTTTATTCACATTTTAAAATTATGATGTTTATATGCATCTATTATCTTCTACCTGTTTATGTGTTATATTTTAGCAATATCTAACCTGAATATTACATTCATGTTGCATGATTATTGCAGGTACGAGTATTTAGTGATTCAGTATTAGTGATAAAACGAACTCTTTTACAAATACTTCACTAAAATATACGAGTCTATCACACAATAGTGAATATATTTTATCTATTTTTCTATTCTATACTTTTACATGTATTATTATTGTTGTTTTTATATTTCATTTTGTATTTACCACTGGTTATATATTTAATTAGATTTTTTATTTTTTTCAAGAAGTTTGCACTTTTTGTTTTATTTTTTAATGTATCATGTACTATCATATAATGCTCTACCTTTGACATCATAACTATATTGTACAATTTAGTTGTAAAAGGCCACTAGGGCGAAAATAAATAAATGATTGGACAAGGATTAATATTTGTGCTAAATTATTATTTGTAACATTATTTTACCATCTATATAAGGAGACTGATGTATGGCGGTGAGGCATGGAACTGGCAGAGGAAGGATGAAAGTAGACTGAATGCTGTGGAAATGAGATCTTTGAGACGTATGTGCGGTAAAACCATGTATGACAGTATTAAAAATGTGGATATCCGGAAAGAATGCAAGGCTGATGTGAGCATAATGAATAGGATCAAGAAAGGGACGCTTAGATGGTTTGGGCATGTAGAGCGAATGAACGAAGAAAGGAGTGTGAAAAGAATATGTGATGCGAAAGTGAATGGAAGAAGAAGTCGAGGACGCCTGAGAAAGACATGGCACGATCAAGTACAAATACTTGAATCGGGTCATGTGAAGAGTCAGAATAACAAAAGAGTATGTATGAGACGATGTATGAATGTAAATGAAGCAAGGAGTGTGTGCCAAGACAGTTATATGGCGGTCCGAGGAAACGGCGTGATGGTTAGTTAGTTAGTTTTTTTTTATAATGAGCACTGCGGGAGTCATTTTAAAAACACGACCCATGAATGGGGTCACAAAATCTTTATTTCCAAGTTTATCTTAGTAATAGTAATACTACTATAAATGCAATGCTATTATTATGGCCAAGAAATAAACAAAAATCCCGAACACATCAAATCCCCATTTACACCCGAAAACCACCCTCTCCCTCGCCGCAATGCAATTGGGAAATAGTGGCTTTAGACTTGAACTATCGATCCGCAGAGGAATGGCCTCTCCAGCCGAATTAATGCGTCTAACCGGGCCACTGAAAAACTCCGCAGCAGATACGAAAACATGTGCAGCGGAGACACTACAACTAACGGACACGGATAGAACATCGACCGGGAAGAAAGTACTCACAGTTTTTCGGCAATGAAGTACTTGATTACATCCGCATTTATTCTACTTGGTATCCCATCAAAAACCTAAAGAATATAAACGATATTCGGGTCAACGATTTTCCAAATTTATTGATGCCAACTGCTCACTAGTAGTTACTACTCGGATTAGCTCGAATTTAAGCTATTTTCATAATCTGAATTCGAATTTGTGTTATTTTTTGACAGTTTTATCGAAAATTATTTCAAAGCTCAATTTACAGCGAATCGTAGAAATGACGTTTCTATCTGAATATTAAATTGGTTGAATTAGAAATTCAAGGCAGTCTTGCATATTTCAGGATGCTATAGCACACTGTTAGAGAGTTTTTTCTGCTTCGTACAAACAGATTTTGATTACATGATGTAAGTACGTCCTTCGCTTGGAAAGTGTTATTACAATGTAGCTATGTCTGTCGTATATGTGAATACCACGATGAAAACGATAGAAAAAAAACTATCGTACGCAAACTAACACTTTAAATCTAATTCGTCTTTTATACTATCGCTTTGACCAATAAAACTTTTGTAATATGATAATATTATGTAACATTAACAAAGAGAAAATTATCCACCAAAAAAATAAATAATAATAAACGAAATAGCTTTGACCACTATTTAAATAGTAAAATATCTACATGTTTCAAAACCAATGGTTCCTTCTACAGGATACAAAATATATTAGAAATAAAGCCGAAAACAAGTATAGACTACTTATTATAGATGACTTGTTTTACAATTTTATTTATGTCTATACTGTATTTCATTTTAATTTTGGTATACTTTGTGTCCTGATGAAGGAACCATTCATTCTGAAATATGTACAATTATTGAGGAAGTATTTTATATCAAAGCAGGAGTACAAAGATGTCGTTATATTCCGAAAAACACAAAACTACTTGTAACCCGAAAATATTCAATATTTCCTTCAATGCAAAAGGAGTTTAGTTGTATTTCTAGTGTTTGTAATGAACTTGTTTGATTGTTGTGAATGTGTGTGATCGTATTTCTCCTCTTCCATCGCATACATGTATATATAAATGGCGGCGTAAACAGGATACTCAGGAGCTACAGAATCCAGAACCATCGCTCTCTAAAGGTAAACATTCCCAAAATAACTTCTACAATCTGTGCAGAACGTTTTCTGGTATAAAGCAACACATCACTTTTTTTAAAACAACACTAAAATCAACGGCAGTTATTAATTTATTACTTCTTTGTTGCAACTCATCCAATTCAAAATTCCTTGCTGTAGACTCAGAAACAAAGACTTGCTGTTCCTCAATCATCTGCTAATTATAGGTATCATTCTTCACTGTCCAGAATGTCGAGACTTTTTAACTCAAGCCATGGTCTTGAAAATTTTGGTACCGGTCTAAGCGATTTTTGTCATTCTTTACGACTCTACCAAAACTAGACCTTGACTTGAATGTTCTATCACATGTATATTTTTGTCGTTTCTTCGTTCAAATAATGTATGTGCTGTTATTTATATGTTGCTCTTTTTTCCTCATTTCGTGTTGTGTATTTTTTGTATTTTTTACACTCGTACGCATTTATCTAAATAAATGCGAAGGGTGGATGCCATTAGCACTCTCATTGTCATGTCGTTATGTATAAAAAATGAATCCTTCTCTCTCCCCCTTTTAGTATTGAATTTCTCTTTCAATACATTAGATTTGTAAATTCGCGGATGCCGGAAAAAAGCCATAGCACTTCTCCGCGCGAGACTCAAATAAAGGCACGGATTGGCTTGATAGCATAATCCTGCATATCATGTAGTCAGGAGCCTTATTTATAGCAAAGCTAAAAGGACTCCTGTATCCGTAGAGCATAAACTAGGTAGGCGTCAGGTACCTTACGCCGAATAAGGCGTTCGCGGTTGGTACCGCATTGTGTGAAGGCATACCTCCGATTGGAATAAATCCGTTAACCTAAAATCTGGACTAGCCTCTCCCTCTGTATCATTAACGAGGAACGTAGAAGAAAGGGAGTTTGGAATGGACTTCTCGGCGGCAGGACGATAGGTACAGACGAAAAGATACACTGACAAAAGTTTGTTGTGGGCGTGTTTGGGTCCTCAAAGTAAGGACGATTATATCTGACTCCGAGTGAAATTGATTTGATCACAATTCGTTTTTGAAAAGTTCAGCTTTATTTATTTTATTTTAGTTACTTGTACATTGAATTTTTTCAAAGTATCTAATTATAATTCATATTCTTTTTGACTAAATAATAATATTATATGTTTAAATAGTATTAATAGTAGAAAAAAGATAGAAACTAAAAAGAACAATGGTCATAACCATTGTTCTTTTCTATTTCATATTTGTGTTTTAGATTATTAATATTATTAAAATATTCAATAATAAATAAGCATTAACGCTTTAGAGTTAA
The DNA here is from genome assembly GCA_022651775.1 of Drusus annulatus. Taxonomy (NCBI): domain Eukaryota; kingdom Metazoa; phylum Arthropoda; class Insecta; order Trichoptera; family Limnephilidae; genus Drusus; species Drusus annulatus. Next base: position 68,925 of record JAGWCC010000966.1, read on the forward strand.
TTCCAATTTTAATAATATTATAACTTATTTACTACTTGATATTACTTGTGTATTTTTAATGGTTCTTACAGGCTATTTTAAATTTATCAATTGCTATAATTTGGATGGTTTCCGGCGGCGCATTATAACATTTCATCCCTTTATAAAGTAAGCTGTTTTTTGTATTGGTTTTATTATTTTTTGGTGGTCTGATTTCAATGTCTTAAGTTGACTGGCGACATTAATTTTATTTCAAATTAGTAAAGGCAACACTTTAAGGCTGTATTGTGCGGTTACGTTTTCTCGCAGCGGCGGGTAGTGCGGAGCATGTTGCATTTTCCAGGTGAATTATGTAGCGACGCCGTGGAATATTATTTCATGATATTATTATACGTACTGCGATTTTCCCCGGCGAATATCCCCGCAGGATGAATGGCTACGCCTGTGGCGGCCCCCCCACCGGGTGGATCCTCGGGGGGCGCGAGAGATTTACAAGAATATTTTGGAACAAGTGAAACGTAACGTGAATCAAATTGTTATGTTTTATCGGGGAGCATAAAGCACCCATTTGTTTTCATTGATTTATAAAACCCGCCGGCATTATTATACGAGACTTTAACGTTTATGCTTGTCAAAAGTAAACAGCTTTGAAAAAAATATATTATTGCTTCTTGTGTATTAAATAAAATAAACAAAAAAACTAAAAAAAGTTACATTAATAAAGTTGCGAATATATCGATGGCCTAGCGCACAACCGTATTAAGTGCAATTTTGTGCAAATGCATCTCTCGAGATGATATAATAATAATACTTGGCTAATTTATATTGCGCCATTTTTGTGAAATAAAATATATAGACCAGCGCGAAATTTACCATAAAACTATAGAAATACCTAAAACTATCTTATTGATATCAACATATCGTCACCGGAAAGGCCATTTTGGGAAGTTTCCACCGGGGCACTTTCATTTTTTTTTTTGTTTTACAATAATATTCATAAGTCTTCAGTAACTGGTAGGATTTAAAAAAAAATAACTCAGGTAATTCAATGCTCTCACTGAATTACCTAAAGCGACAAAAAGTTCACAACTTGTGTCGCTTGAGTCGAGCCTTCTCCCAAATGGTAAATATATTTTTAGGTGGCTGAAGGGCCACAAAAGGTTTCAGAATCAAACGCCAGTCAGAGCATTCGATGCAGAAAAAAAAACTAATCAAAACTGTACATTTAATTCATTTTGACCAAAGTGTCGCTTAAGCCCTTTTGCCTTTCCAGCGACGATTTTATTATTTAAACATGCCGCGGGCTGTGAAAAAGTTATTTTTTTTGTTTGGCGGTAGATCGAGAGTGCGCCGATCTTTGCATGAAAAAATATTATTATATTAGTGAGTTTAGATGCTAACAGGCTAGTCTAACTTTGCAAAGTAGGGCAATGCTATTATTTATGAGTATGACTTTCAGAAAAAAATGAGTTTTGAGTTTAGCTCGGACCTCTGTCGAGTCTTTTATTATTCTCAGATCATGCGGTAGGCTTTAGGAACTGACACCTGATTTAAGTAGTAAACAAATATTTCGTTTGAAATTAATGTTACTTAATTCGTCTAGAATACATTATCATCGGTATTCATATTGTGTTTCTTTAATCGTGTCAAAAGCGAAGTAAACCATAACGTTGATTTTTATCGTCGCACTTAACACATATGTGTACTATGACATCGATATTATGTCATTTGAAAATTTTTGATAAAGTTCTAATGGTGAAAGTTCTACTTAAAAAATCATGCACAGTAATTAAACACCACTTTACAGGTTAAAAAATGAATGCTTTATTTAATTTTGAATACCTGGATTAAAACAGGTACTAACTCGTATTATATAATACTGCCTAGTTGAATCGATTTCAAAGCTTAGCTTTAGCTGTCCTACAAAATCATGTCTAGTCATCTCAGAAACGACGTGCATGAAGCTAGATTTTTCGTATTATTAGGTTGCCGTATTCATTACATTAATACAACGACCATCCTGTCTTACTTCTTACTGTCCTCGATCCCAAGTTAGTTAAAGAAGTTCCTCCCTTTACAAAACAGCCGTGCAATGATAAATGCACCTTGACAATCTCCTAGATTTTACAAAATTTTAAAGAAACTTTAATTCTAAGATTTGTAGTGCCGACCCTTCCACTTAACATGCATTGCTATTAAAAGGAAGTAATTCGGTTCCTGCTGTGAGAATCGAATCCGATCCGTTCGGCTGCCAGCCGAGCGTCCTTCCCGCCGAGTCATCGACCACTCATTGCTACGCAGTATGTGTTCAAGGTATGCCATAAAAAATATATTTATATTTTTCAAGGGTATTCTCCTTGTGGAGTTAGTTCCCTTAGCACCTTTTCGTTTGTGAGTCGTGATGTCTTCGGCAATCTTTCATATAATCACATTTCAAAAACTTTGATATTATTCATTGAAGTTACTTTCAATGTCCAAGGATCGCAAGTATAGGGGAAAATTGGCACCGCGGCATTCGCCCTAGTCGCCTGAGGACATATTGGCAATAGCTTTTCTGGCCATTTCGATTCTGACCGTATCTCGTTTCAGCATCCCAGTCCTCGTTTAGTCAAGCACCTAGTATATACTAAATCGCCCTTTGATTATATAAGTACATGACACTTAACACACTGTAAGCTCTTAGAATTGAGACCACTAGTGCGAGAGTAGCCAAGCCCTCGATTTTTGAGAAATCGAGTTATTGATCTAATCTACACATATTTGACGTCTTTTCGTTCCACAAGAAAAAAGATGGCGCCTTAAATACTGCTTTTATAGAGTAATAGCGCCATATTTATCAATTAAATTTTCCTTTAAAAAAATTACAAAAAATATATTTTAAGGCGTTTTTAAAGACGTAGCATTATAAGTAAGAGTGTAAAAAACAGTAATAAATAAGAAAAAGTAGACAAACGGAAGTACTGTTTTGTAAGCAGCAATAATGTTTTCCGTTTGAGAGCAGTGATTTGACAGCAAGATTGCCATCCCACCGGCATGATTATTGGCAAGTCAGTCCTGCAGGCCTGGAGATAAGACAGTCCACGTGGTCGACGACAAACATGACCATCGGGAACATAGAGATGAACGCTCTCCACGATAGCTTTGGGTTTAGAACAATCCACGAATCAATCTAAAGAAACGTTTACCTAGCAATGTACACATCCCTTCTGACCCATAGATGGTACGTTCCGAGAATACCCAAGAGAAATTCGGTAGGATAGAGCCACGGGTAGCAACCATAGCTTATGTTTGTCTAACCATGAAAATACGCCCGAAATTAATATTTTATAATACATTAAAACCAATATTCTCCAAACATCCACAAAACAAACAAGGTTGAGAGCAAAATAAAACCACAACCCATTTGAAAAGTACCTTTATATTATCATAGCTAAAAAAAACCTCAACTTGTTCTCATTTTCTATTCAAAAATTTAAGTAAGGCCGCTCTTGCGCTAGTACCTCAATTCAAGTGCAGTGGTTCAAATGCAATTAAAATTAGTAGAAATATCCACTTAATAGGTTCTACATGTAGGTGCTAAAATGAGAAAGATATTCGAAGGGGGTACGCAAACAAATTACTTTTAACAATTTTGGAAACCTGATAATTAATCTAGTACCTTCAAACAAGTCAGTGACTATAAAACTGTTTTAAACTTCTGCTCCGTTGGTTTTTCAAATTTATTTCTAGTGTTTTACGTGTGCCATATACCTAATTACTTTATCATGATCTAGTTCCGTCTTGTGTACGATGAGACAGAATTTAAATAAAGCCACCGTGTCTACCTTAACACTCCACTGTTTAAATAAATAAAAAAGATTTAGAGCTCGCGGAATAGCTCCCATTTCACTGCAAATACCCAATTCCCATGGTAAGCCTTTAAGATCCTAGTAGAGCAAAACGAATAATCTGGAAACGAGCTTCCAAAGAAATCAGTCCGGATGGGGAACATAAGAAAGAAGGCTGATACAGAACGGTCCACCATAATATAGCTAACAATGGCGAGTGTTGAAATCGTTAAAAGCAATGTAGGATAATTCTAAATTCTGAAAGAAATATTTAAAAAAAATCACAATGTTCACCCGAGCCGGGGTGCACCGTAAGAGAAGCAGGGTATGAAAATCAACCAACGTCACTGTCCTGGATGCATCTGAGTGACTCAGCTCTTCTCTCAACGGGTACTGGATGCAGCTGATGCACCAGTGGACTAGAGGCACTACCTTCGTTTATTTATGTTGTCAATTTATATACGTTGTTTTACTTCAATTTATTAATAAACTAACGGACCACAGTCCAATTACAAAAAAAACACATAACACGAAATGGAAAAAAAACAGCAATAGAAAAATAACAGCACATACATAATATTTCAACGAAGCAATGACAAAAATATACATTAGAAAGAACATTCAAGTGAAAGCCAAGGTCAAGTCAAGGTTTTAGTAGAGTCGTAAAGAATGACAAAAATCATTTAGGCTGGTACCAAAAATTTCAAGACCATGGCTTGAGTTAACAAGTCTCAAATTTCTAGACTGTGGATAATGATATCCATAATTAGTAGAGTGATGATTGAGGAACAGCAATTCATTTTTTCTGAGCCTGGCAAGAAATTTTGAACTGGATGAGTTGCAACAAAGAAAGTGAGTCAATAATACAATTAATAATTTTGAAAATGCAAATAATTTATAACATTACTGGGTTTAGTATTTAATAATATTAATACTATTGTAAAATGGCAGATTAGGTATTACAACATCCATCCATTCCTGCTGGAGTAAGAACTCAAATAAATAAAATTGAAACTTTTTGAGTATGCAGCGAATCAAACCCGGAAACCTTATTTAACATACCAGTATTGCCTCTATCCAGTATAAAAAACATTAATTATTACAATGCAATGTAATAATTAATGATAATTGCATACGACTCCATTCGTAGGATTTTCCCTAGAGAGGTCAAATGTACAATGAGGGAAGCATTCCGCACAGCTTCTACCCCTCCCCCTGTAATTTTCTATCCACCGCAGCCGCTAAATCTAAATGTGGTGTCCTACCAGCGTCCCCAGGTGGCAGTACCCAACTTGGTAATCACTGGTATATAATAAAACTAACTATTAAATAATAATTAGGTGGAAATAACAATGCACACTCAATTTGTACTATACTCTCTGGAGCGGTCAATTGCGTAATGAGATAGAAGCATTCCGCACAGTTAGTACAACCCTCTTTCGGGGAGCTTGAGAATCAGTAGGCTACAGTCCTGCCGCTGAGAACTCCACTGTAACATCTCCTTATTTCTCGCAAACAGCGCATGTAACACAACTGTTACAATGAAGCTATCGGGGGTACATTTAAAGACCATGCCAAAAAAAGCTCCATTCTGGCAGATGGGCTGTTATTTCTATTCAACCGACAGATACCACAACCTATAATAAAGTGTAATTAATTAGTGTCATTACCGAGATGTCACAATGGCCGACAACTCTCCATCATTCATGCCGTGAAATATTGCGTCGAATAATTTCAGTGTCGAAACGGCCGTGGAACATTTCGCGAACAGCACAACTCGGTTAACGTTTTCGGCGAACATTTTATGTTCAATATGTCACACAGGCGGCATCTGGTGCCCTCTGAACTCCGCAGCTTGTGGGCCCTTTGTCACCGAATGATTAATAAAAAATCTACATTTGACAAAAACATATTCATTTAAGAGATGGTGGATCATTTTGATGGACAGCTCGTATGAAACATTGTTCGAAAAATGACATTCGTTACAATTTCTTGTAAATGTTATTTTTTTTACAAAACCCTCAAACAATATAGGAATACCGCTGATATATCCCTTAAAACGTCTTTTTCCTCGTAAATGACGCATGTCACAGAAAAAGTGGATACGACGGAGCTCTCATCGGTAGTATCACATTAATACTTTAAATATTAATCAGTAGATACCTGTTATTGTCGGTGTTATGTTTTGGGAAAAGAATGCATTTTTGAGGTAAAAGAGTCTTATTTTTCCTTAAAGATTCATTTAGAAAAAACGAGGTTAGAAATTGAGCATTGCATGTATATTAAAGGGAAAATGAAATATTAACTTTGTATAAGACCACAGATTTTATCTTATATTTTAATGACCGACCGGTTTCGTTTAGCCTAAGCATCATCTGTATGTATAAGTATATATAACCACACACTATGTATTTTTTGTTTAGTTTATTTTGTACTCTGATGATGCTTAGGCTAAGCGAAACCGTCGGTCATAAAAATTAAAATAAAATCTGTAAATACAAAGTAATTATTTCATTTTCATTAATTATGTCAAACCACAAAGCGATTGTTTTTTACGAAAATATACAAACTATAACATCAAAAAAATGACACACAAACGTGTAAAAAATAAATAAATACTAGATTTAAAAAAACTTCCTTGAGGTTTCTTCTTTTAACTAATGAAACGGTAGAAGACAAGAACCTCTCGGAAACAATGGTGCCCTGGCATCCAAATTGCTAAATGAACTGTCCTGAACGCTTTGCCGATGTAAATTTTTCTCCGGAAGAGATTTAATATTCAACCGCTCTTTCGAAAAGAATATACCCAGTGGTAGAAAACTTTAAGCAAGATTCTCATTTAATTTAAACGCCAACTCTGGAATATATATATATATATTTAAATAGTGAGGATAAAGAAATATATTTACGGCGTCATAATATGCAACACGATTTGTATTGTTTTGCATGTGGTCATATTTTTTTTCAAGCTCTTTTGGAATGTGAAAAACAGAACTCATTAGTTTAAATACCGTCAAATCGCGTGATAGTTACGACCTTCGCGTTATCTATGTTTAAAAATTACAAACATTGCAATATTAGTGCAAAAATGAGATTATAAATATATATTAAAAAAAAAAAAATTTTGATCTTCTTTTGCCTTTTTCAATTCAGATTATCTGCCTCTTTCTCTTCGTTGCTTTGTTATAATTTAAATGTTATTCAAATGTTTTCTCATCGTTCTGTTATTTTATTTTATATTTTGTTCTCCCTCTGTATGTACCTGTATATTATTTTTTTTTAAATATGATGCTTAGGCTAAGCGAAACCGGTCGGTCAAAAAAAAAAATATCCGTGGTCCTTATTACACAAAGTTATTTTTTTCATTTTTTAAATAAAATTATAGTTAACATGAAAATTACAGGTGTCAATTAATCAGTGATCGTTAAATAACTTAATTTATAATAGAGAAACGCAAGCTAATAAATTATATTGCCGTGACCTTAGAAACCAGTAGAGCTATCCTGGCGACTGCTCTAACCACTGTGCTACCACAGCAAACAACATCTCCACCGTATTTCTTCAATAAATATGGTGTTTGAATATGTAAATATTAAAATTGTTTCAACTTTTATCCGCTAGAGGCATTCACCTTCGTTAGCGAGACGGTTAAGTAATAAAATTACCGCCAGATTGTCTGGAAATTGATTTCAGATTTGTTATCGACTAGTCGACTAGTCAGATTAAAAAAATAAATTTATATTGTTAGGAAGATATTATAAAAATAACAATTAAAATATCGTATCGAGAAAAAAAATTGAGTTACAATAATTTACCGGCATAATTTGGGTGAACGCCGTGTCTCCTATTATACCGGTATTCCTATAAATATTGCATTATTATCGCCCTGGTGAAATACCACCATTCAGAATCTAAACGTTGCTTAAAATGTATTCAGCCGTGTTTAGTGACCAGTTCTAGATAGCCAGGTACTTCCCAGCTTTCTTCAGCATCACAACATTCCCCAACCAAGGATGCCAGTCTTTTTTACGGTTGGAAATATTTGGAACTATGAAAATATGGAACAAATTAAATGATATAAATATATATTTTTTTATAAATAGAACATATATACTTTGTTTTTAACCACTTTTTTAAAAAAGTTAAAAAAAGTGGTTAAAAACAAAGTATATATGTTCTATTTATAAATATGGCAAGCCACAAAGTTATTGCTTTTTACGAATATATATAATTTTTTAATGGATATAATAATAACATTGTATAAGATACATAAGATATAGATTTAATTTTAATGACCGACCGGTTTTGCTTAGCCTGAGCATCATTAGGGTACAAAATCAAAAATACGTAGTGTGTGGTTATACGAGTATATACTCATACAAACAGAGGGAGAACACCATATAAAAAATAAAATAAGAAAATAGTTGAAAAATAAATAAATATATACTCGTATCATATTTTTTTAACATTTACATGGATATTTCTTAGCTCCGCAGCTGATTTAAAGTCGAATGCGGCCAATTTATGATGAGGTGGGTAAGTTTGGAGGATGTATTATGGTACGTATAGTAAGTTTACCGTAGATAAACAGCATAAAGCCTCCCCACTATATGAGACTCGGCACAATGGAACTTAATATCGTATGCGAGCTTCCCTCGGCGTTCATATTTCCCATAGTCCCTAAGTAATAATGAGTTCATGCAAGAGCAGATGAAAAGAAAACTTTGCAAACACGACATAATTTCAAAAGTATGTACTAGTTGTTGCTTGTGAAAAATCATAGAATTTAACTTAATTTGCCAAGATGAAAACTTAAAATGTAGTTTCTACAGAATTTAAAAAACTATTAAACCACTTTCTTTTCTAGACAGCCGGTATCAGGAGTTTGAGATTTGTTTTTTTTAAACATTTTTTTCAAGGTTTGGAATAACGTACAGTGGCTAAACAAAGTTTCAAGATATCACAACTAACGCACCGGAAAAGTTATGATTTTTTTTTTAATAAAAAAAACAATTCATTTAGTTTTGATTGTCTATTAACAAAAAAATGTACAGCAAATATGTAATCTTGTCATTGACTTGACTTGTATATTGCACGTATCATATGCATAGTAAAAACAATCGTCTGGTAAAATATATTTAAGGTACGTACTTTATCTCAAGTCTGTAATAAAAAAATAAAAAATCGATAATTTTCTGACACAAACCGGTTACAATTTAAAAAATGCCTCACTCAAACAAATAAGCACTATAACAGGATTTATTTGTTATATTAAAGAGTGAGTGGAGTTCAGTACAGAGACGTAATTTAGTTTATTTTAATATACAAGAATAAATGAACACAAGACTTGGAAGGGTTTTCCCTTATAACTTTGAACTTTAAAACAATACTTAATGAACACGGTTATAAAACAAACTGAAAGGCCGATGGCGCACAATCCAATCGAACTCTTATACTTAGGACTCAAATACCACCACTGAAGGGGAAAACGCGCAATCAGTATTAGGTCTTGAGACTAGGTTCTGGCTATCTGCCGTTTCAAGGACGAGCAGCGCCTTTTATAGGCCGGCGGAAGCGGCCTTCAGCACAGAGTGGGAGTAATAGGTGAAATTCCTAGAATTGCGTCGGCGATTGCCCAATTGGAGTCCGGTCCTGGATTTACACAGCTGAGCATTGCTAGAAAGAGACAGTGCTTTAGACGTGAGCGAGAAAGTATTCGAGCCCGCGCGCCTTGTCGCGTTACATACTCCCCCTCTGGATCGAAGAACGTCCTCGCTGATGATCCAGATAAGTAGCAGGGTGGCTGATTATGACGCGTCTTCTTCTTTGGGCGGCCTCGTCTACGAGAGGTATTATTCTTTCTGGCAGAGGCATTTCTGTTCCTCTGTAAGGAGTGATGGCGGAAGTATGGTAAATGCCGAGGAGACTTCCGGTTCTTCTGGGGTTGCTACTTCGTAACTCGTAGGCCCATGCTTGCGCATGATTATATATGGACCGTCTCTGCGAGGAGCTAGTTTAGCGCTAAATCCTTTGGATGCATTACTGAGAGCATGCAAATGAATTAAGACTCGAGTACCAGGCTGGTACTGGGGATCAGGGCGCCTGTTACGGTCTGAGTATTCTTTTTGTGCATCACATTTTACTGCCATAATTGAGATAAGTCATCGGCAGCGTACTCGACTGAGTGTTTATCGGGTCCCTCCCCTACACTGAAACAGCACCCAGTGCATAGTTACTTGCGTCAGTCTTTTTAAAAAACGGTTCCATATTATTGGCTTGGCGTAAAATCGGAGCAGTTGTTAGTAACTTCTTTAAAGTCAAGAATGCATTCTTTTTTGGGTACTGGTCCATTCCCAAAGTGCACTTTTTCTTTGTTAGATTGCTGAGTGGCTTGGCAATTTGTGCAAATGCCGGGATAAAGCGGCGATACCATGAACAGGTTTGCAAAAAGGTTTGAACCTGTTTTATGTTTTTGGGTTCTTGCATCTCCAGTATGGCTTCAATCTTTTCAGGATTGGTACTGATACCTTGCGGGGTTATAACATGACCCAGGTATCGAACACTTGAACAGAAGAAATTGCATTTTCCCCGATTAGCACGAAGATTGTATTCTTTTAGTTTTCAAAAAACCCTTTGTAGATCATCGCAGTGCTTGTCGAACGATGTAGATAACACGATAATATCATCAAGGTATGCCAGTACATTAATTTGATCAAGTTCTATCCTCATTCGGTCAATGAGTCTTTGAAGGTAGCAGGGGGGCATTACGAAGCCCAAAACTCATTCGGTTAAAACGGTATAAACCAAATGGTGTAATGAAAGCCGTTTTGTCTTTATCTTCGTCTTGTACCGCTATTTGCCAATATCCAGCACGTAAGTCGATGGTACTCATAAAATTTGTCCTTTTTGCGGTATGTAAGAGATCATCTATCCTTGGCAAAGGGTATGCGTCTGGTACTGTTATTGCATTCAATTGGCGATAATCAATGCAAACACGTTTCCCCCCATCTTTCTTAGGTACCATTACCACTGGAGCAGCCCACGGAGATTCTGCTTCACTTATCACGCCATAGCGAGCATTTCGGCAATCTCGGCCTTTAGCTCTTCTTTTCTCGGTGGCGATAATCTATATGGTGGCACTGAGATTGGTCGGTGACAGCCAGTCTCGATTCGATGGGTAATTTTCGTTGTCACTGTTATTTTAGGCGAGAAGACGGCACTGTTTTGAGTGAGAATCTTATTTGCCTTGTTCTTTTCTTGGGGACTTAAGTTATTTGCCTCGTTTTCACGAATTTCGATGTCATCCACAGAAATAAAATGAAGCTCCAGTGTGCGGGCAGTTTTGATTTTTTTTGTCGGCGAATGAGGGAACAATAGGAGAGACTTCACCAGAGTCTCTTCCAATTCGTCATCTCCCAGTGCGAATTCATGAAACAGGTTATTTATTTCTTTGGCTCGATCTTGAATATCTCTCCGCGGCGGAGTATGCTTTATAGGGCTGATGAGCGGCACTGAAGAGTCGCCACGTTTCCACTTTTTGGGAGTGTCTGGCAAGGGACTGTTGACTTGTGGCAAAAATAATTTCTCTTCCAGTATATTTTTTGACGACAATGTCTTCTTTTGTTTGATCCACTAGGTCAGTTTTTGGATTAGAATGATCCATATGTTGTTCCATCTTCAACTCGTAACATACCCTTGGTCTATCGACAAAAGACCATGAACGTTAGGGTATGTTGATGATGAGGCCAGCGTCGTTTATGAAATCTACACCGAGTAGAGTCCGGTTATCGTGACATCCCGGAAGCACCACAAACGTTGTTTTAATCTGTTTATTTTTCAATTTGACAACTACAGTGAAAACTTGTACCGTTTCCCGATGAAGCACTCCGTCTGCCATCACTATATCCATTTCTCGGGATGTTGTTGCTATATTTAGGTTCTTCACTTTTTCATACAGCTGCGCTGATGCAATACTCATTTTAGCTCCAGTATCAAGGTACGCAGTTCCATTGAGTTTATCAATCTTAATTTCAACAATAGGTCTTGCCCGAGGAGCCACCGCCAAGTTCACTGAACAAAAATCTGCTTGAGTCGGGATCGGAGCTGATTTTTGTTCTGGGTTGCATCTAGGGCATTTACTTCTTACAACGCCAGGATTACCGCATCCATAGCAGGTGAACATTGGTTTCTTGTCTGTAGCTCCGTTTACGAGTGTTTGCATATTGTTAATTGGTTGGCGACGAAAATGGCATTGGTTTTTTGTATGCCCGATGTGGCGACACAGATCACAGCGGACTTTAATTTTCCTGTCCGTGGTAGTATTACTTAAGTAGCTGGCAGAGTGGCTTGCGGCTTTATTTTCCTGCAAGCTTTCCTCCACTTCACGGGCTTTCTTAAGTAAACCAGCAAAAGTATCTACTGTATCTCGAGGTACACGGTCTCGTATTTCTACACGTAGGAGTCCAAATAACATGTCTATCTGTACATTCTCTGAGTGGGCTGGTAATGGAAGCTCGGCCATAAGCATCCTTATCTTATTGACAAATACATCTGTCGATGTGACGGCATCTTGAGCATTATTGAAAATCTCCATGTATATTTTATACGCAGGTCTCCTCGGAGCAAACGCATGTCGTAGGAGGATTGTAGCTTCCTCCCAGGTGCCTACGCCGCTTTTAACACCGAGCCACCATGTAGCTGCATCTTTTTCCAATAATATGGAGAGCCCCATGAGTGCATCTTCGTCAGAGATGTGTTCCGCACTTTTGAATGTAGAAGCTGCTGCGATGAAGCATTCTACCGTATTTCGGTCTCGCAAACCATCATACCTGGCTGTACAGGTGGTAAAACTTCCAGATCGGTGTGTGCCTATAGAAGCAAGCATCTTCTGGAACTGTTCCATAGTAAGGCGGATTTCACGATCAGATTCCATCATTGCTAGTCGCGGACTGCGGCGGGGTAGAATGTTGCACTGTTGCACTTAACACTTACTGAATCACTTTTTAAACACAGAAACACTTATTAGGTATGAAAAACAAAATACTTAGGTCTCTGGCCCCACGTTGGGCGCCAATTTATAACAGGATTTATTTGTTATATTAAAGAGTGAGTGGAGTTCAGTACAGAGACGTAATTTAGTTTATTTTAATATACAAGAATAAATGAACACAAGACTTGGAAGGGTTTTCCCTTATAACTTTGAACTTTAAAACAATACTTAATGAACACGGTTATAAAACAAACTGAAAGGCCGATGGCGCACAATCCAATCGAACTCTTATACTTAGGACTCAAATACCACACTGAAGGGGAAAAACGCGCAATCAGTATTAGGTCTTGAGACTAGGTTCTGGCTATCTGCCGTTTCAAGGACGAGCAGCGCCTTTTATAGGCCGGCGGAAGCGGCCTTCAGCACAGAGTGGGAGTAATAGGTGAAATTCCTAGAATTGCGTCGGCGATTGCCCAATTGGAGTCCGGTCCTGGATTTACACAGCTGAGCATTGCTAGAAAGAGACAGTGCTTTAGACGTGAGCGAGAAAGTATTCGAGCCCGCGCGCCTTGTCGCGTTACAGCACTTAATAGTTTTACTACCCGTCTTCGCCCGAGATTTTAACAGGCTGTATTTAATTTTATATATTTTTTTTATTATTATAAACAAACCCTTTATGGTTTGATATTCTATAAATAAATAAAAACTTTTGTTTTAAACCACGGTTTGTTTAATGTTTTAATGCCAACCGGTTTCGTTTAAATCAAACTTCCTCAGGGCACATATAATAACTCCTAGTTTATATAATAATTTATAATAACTCCATTGACAGACTTCATGGTCGAGTGGTAAGACGCCCGACTACTAATCCAAAGGTCGCGGGTTCAAACCTGAAGTGCGCCAATAACTTTTATTTAATTAATATAAGTCATGACACATTTAATTCTTATAAAAACAATAAAAAGTATATTTGCGGCACGTTCCAGAGTGGTATATACTCTAAGTATCGCCCTGGTGAGAGACCATCATTCAGAATCGAAACATTGCTTGAAATGGCTTTTGACGTGTTTGGTGACTAGATCTGAATAGCCCGGTACTTCTTAACGTTCCTCTTCCCATTCTCCTTCCCCTCTCCACTACCTTCAGCCTACATACCTTATTTGGGGATTCCATAGTCTCACTGGCTCTAGACGGTTGGGAGCAGTTGAGACTCTTGTGCGGTATTCATATAAAAAATAAATGATAAAAAGTTATTATATGTGCCCTGACGAAGTTTGATTTAAGCGAAACCGGTTTGCGTTTAATCACAAAAATTCGTAATTTAAAACAAAGTGTTGTTTTATTTTTATAATTTTATATTGTTTTTTTTAATAATTGCAAATTTCGCAACAAACAATGAAACAATATATAATGGCGTATTGTATTAATTTTTCACAGTTTAATACGGATATTGTTAGAGTGTAAATAACGTTGCGAGCTGAAAACAGTAGCACTGACCCGCACATTTCACGAATAAAAAAGTTGTGCAAATTTAATGAAGCCAGATCTTACCGTTCGAGAGCTGTTGCTTCACCCAGAACTAAGAGAATGATCATCATAAATGAAATCCCTAAGGCGTATACGAAATGAAAGTATATCGAATCACAATACAAAGGTCACAACGCTAGAGCACGATAATGCCTTAAAAATAATAACCCCAATAACTTGAAAGAAAATAATTTCATAAAGATTTCGTCTATTCACTATCATTGTGTAAGTCTTCCACTCCCCCCCCCCCTCCCCCATTTAGTAAACCCCGCCTCGCCACGCACCTCGAGGGGTGAAATAGACGCGGGACTAATAAATAAGGCGGAGTGTATGAACACGAATACCACCTAATGGCTACTTCGTTAAATAATCGCAAGGGTGGGTGTTCCATTATAAACATATTCCACCCGTTTCGAATAAAAAAAATTCCGATAGAAAATATTTACCTAACCTAAACCTGACTGTTTTTTTTTATTTTTTTTTTTAAATTTTATATTAGTTACTCTGTACATTCAAGTTTACAAGTAGCTTACTATTTCATTTTCTTTTTTAACTTTATTATTATTATTATTTATTTTAACGTAAATACTACGTATTATTTTGATTTATATGCATTTTAATTAATTTTTACAGGCTATTTTGAATTTATTGATGGGCATAATTTTGATGGTTTCCGGCAGAGCATTATAAGATTTCATCCCTTTATATAGTAAGCTATTTTGTGTGTTGGCTTTATTTTTTTCTGATAGTCTAATTTCTTTGCATGCCCTTGTATAATTGTGAATAATCAACATTGTAGATAATTTTGTCAGAAAAATATTTTGGTAACAAATTCCTAGAAGTGCGATCTGTGCCGATTTGAAAGAAAAACTCTCGGAGTAAGAATATCTATGGAGAGAGAGAGCTATTTTTTTTTACCCAACCTACTCAAATTTGCAATAAATTACTTTCTCCGGGTTTTTACGTCGTATACTCTGAGAGAGAAAGAGACAACAACATTTTGACAAAATTTCACACCGCTTTAAAGTATTGTTCATTGACTCGTGCGTCTCGCGGGACTCCGCCCACACGCTTTGATGTGCAACTAAACTGATCATAACTCAACGGTTTTTTAGGTTATATGGTATATATATTTTTTTAAGAATACTGTGAAAAAGTGGTTATACGAATAAATAAAAACATTGTGTCGAAATGTGCTTTGAATGGATGTATAAATACCGTAACCCTAGTCTTAGCCACGCCCAGGTCAAACCGACTCAGTAAAACCTAGTAAAAACTGACTACAGATCGAACTACAGCGTTACCTCTTGTATATTATTGCTCTAAGGAAAAACTGATGTCGCCAACTTTTGTCGAACATTTCCGGATTACGAATAACCTGACAATTTGAAAAACTTCTACTGCCATAATACATCATAACAAGTTGCAGTTTTTTTTTTAAATTTAAATAATGCATGATTTAAATTATTAAATTTAACTCATTTCTATTTTTTGTTTAAATGAGACCTTCCGACTCCTGGGCCCCAGACGGGCCAATGAAGTTGACCATCTGGTCAAGAAAGAATTTTGAGATGTTTGATCAATTTCATCAGGAATACGACGAGATTGAGCTTACTTCTGGTACACCGAGATTCTTAAAACGCACTTCTGTGGGTTCATCTCTTCAGTGCTTACAAACAACAGTAACAACAGGTAATGCGAAAAGCCATAATCTAATATACTTTACTTTTACTACCCGGCTTCGCCCGTGACTTAAACATAATCTGCAAGGAGAAGTGGCAGGTAGTATAATATTTTCTACCCCATAAGCGGGTTGCTTTTTGCTACTGTAGGAATTTATTATACAAATGCTTATAGTGGAATTTTGTAGACTGTGTTTGTTGTGCTTATAGCAATATTTTATTTAAGCCCACTTTCCAAAGCTAGGGAGGGTATAATACGGAATTTGGACGGAGAGGAAGAAAGAAGCAGAATCTTTTAATACATTATTTTACTACCCGGCTTCGCCCGTTACTTCTTATATTTAACTTATTGATTTCATATTCCCTCGTATTTCACTGAAACCAAACGGTGCATTTTATCAACGGAAAACAATACATTTGAAAATATATATTTTTCTTCAATTGACACAAGAACCTTGTTCATTATGATGTGTAACAGTTAGTATGCTTATTTTATTTTTTGTGCAAAAAATTATATTATTGTAAAAAAAAACTTGACCTAAAAAATAATTTAAAAAAATGATGAAATATTGAAAAAAAAAACAATTAGGCGTATTGTCTTACCTTAAAAAACTAATGATATAAACCACGTAGCAAACTGAATACATATTCTAGATTTTTTCTTGTATAAAGTTCATGACGCAATAGCTCACCGTTCGATACTAACTTGACAGACGTACCGACAGATTTGTTTATTTATTGTATTGAAAACCAATAATATTTGAATTCGATAAGCGTTGCAGCCCGGTTTACTGCACAAGGTCGCAAATGAATTCAAAATCTTCCGCTATTTTCTGTAGCAGAAAAATAAAGGGACTTAAGTCTATAACTACTGATTTTGCAAATAATCAAATAAAGGGCAGATTTTGCAAGTAAACCAATAATATTTTTCTATGCAGTATGCAACACATGACCTGTACTATCTTACCTCAAATTTTTCTTACAATTTTTTCTGACAACTACACTGTAAAAAAATTTTTAAAATGGCGAAAGATACTCTAGACTCTGCGTGATGCTTTTTAACGGGTATCTGGGAAACGGCTCCGTATCAAAAGAGTTAGAGTGCATACATATTTGATGCGTTGAATATTTCGGCCGAAACGGATGACGCGTCGGCCCACTGGGAAATAGCCAGCGAAGGCGTACCGCTGATAGCTCCGTTGTAACCTCTCCCTCTTCCCCATAAACGGGAGAAATAAACGGAAAGAGAGGCTAATACGGAGCTCTCAGCGGCGGGATCTTATATTCACCCCTACCTTCGGAGTCTTAAAAACCTTGAGAGGAAATTCAACGGCAACAAAGCCTCCTTAGTTTACCTACGGACGGGAAATACGACTTCATATGTGATGGTCGGTTTTCCACTCTCAATATTATTGTTTCCTTTGGCATGACGCCGAAATAACCAAGAAAAAATAATCGATATAGAAAAATAACCAGCATAAGAATTCATACTAATGAAAATAATGTTATCCATGAATGCTATTTTAACGATTTTTGTATTATTTTTATAAGCTCCGGGGTTTCTCTCAAGGTGTAAGAAAATAAGACACGAAAGTTCTACCTATCTTTGTATTGTATTATTATCGTTTTATTATTTCGTTATTGCTGTTCCTCAATCATCACTCTACTAATTATGGGTATCATTCTCCACTCAATGTCGAGATTTGTTAACTCAAGCCTTGGTCTTGAAATTTTTGGTACCAGTCTAAATGATTTTTGTCATTCTTTACGACTCTACTAAAACTTTGACTTGACTTTGGCTTGAATGTGCTTTCTCATGTATATTTTGTCCTATTTTTGTCATTGCTTCAAATATTATGTATGTGCTGTTTTTCTCTGTTGCTCTTTTTTCCCATTTCGTGTTATGTATTTTTTTGTAATTTGACAATAATCCGTTAGTTTATGAATAACTACATGCGTCCCTTACGAGAAATAAAGAAAAACCGCAAAGCTTTTGAGTAAAATAGCAAGTTGTGGAAGGATTATCAGCGGTGCAACGTTGGCCATATTTCCCGGAAGCTCACTAATATTAAAGGGAGCAATGAAGATTTCTCGGAGCACTTTTCATTACAATACCGGCAAAAGAAAAAACAGCTTTCGATTGCAATCTGTCCATCGAGTATGTCGATTAAGGCAAAAAGATAAAAAATCAAATTTAACACAATAATATATACGAGTATATATTCAGATAGGAAAAGGGGCTTAAGGCAGTCACCGCCCTCTCGTTTTTTTGCTGCCTAAGAGGGCGGAAACACACCTCGAGTCTCTTGTATTCCTCCAGCAATATAAATAAAAGAGGGAGCAAACACCCTTCTACATGATCAATAATTTATTCAGTACCTCGAGGTGATGGGAGCAAAGCGAAAAGGAGTGCAACCATTGACTTTTAAACATATCATTCGAAGGTAGTCAAACTACACATCAAGTGCGTCGGAACGTTTCTTAGAGTGCGAAAGAAAATACAAGGGGATGTGAAATTCTCTCGCTGTTCAGTTATCGGGACCGGCTGGTTTCCTTTAAACGGACGCGTTTCTCAATCAACTGAGTTCTAAAGATACTTAGGTTCGATGCGAAATCGACTGCCCTAGCAACGCTACCGCCACTGAAGAGATAAAAAATACGATAAAAGGGTGTTGTAAGTATTTCTGCGTGCCCTAAATGAGGTCGATTTCATCTCACTTCGAGCGGAACTGATCTAACATTTTAAAATATCGAAATTCTTTCACCAACAGATAGTTAACTTCCTAGGAGTCGAAAGGTCTGATGTAAATTGTCGACATCAGTTTTCTTTTGAAACGGTTACACCCACCTCCTACAATCGTCTATTTCGAGTACAGAAACACCAAGGAGTAAATCTCTAATTGAAGGAGCGGTGCTTGATTTGAATTGACGTGATAGTTACAATTAGAAAGACATAATGAAACAAATAAGGTAGGTAGTCATTTTTTTTTAAATTAAAAATATTTTGTAGTATATGAGTCTCATTAAAAAAAAATGCAATACTTAATTGAATAATGCAACGTATACATACAACATCGAGTAATGTAGATGTTCTGTATACTCGTGTTGGGTGTTTATTCCACCATTGAATCGTATTTGTATAGTTTCGGTTGTAAAAAAATGTATTCAGGTGTTTTATAGCTCAAGTAATAAAATGTTTAAGTTTATGAATATTTGATTCCACGTTCCCAAAAAAAAACAGAACTTGGCATTGAATAATAGTTGATCAAAGTACTTTTTTTCGGAGCACAATGAAACCAAATCAAATATAGCAATAACGAAAATAAAAAATATATAAAATTTTCCTCTTCAAAACAACATATGAAAAAATACAATAACATGTTATTCTAACATAGTCACGTCAACACTTCACTGGGATAAGTTCTTCAAAAACACAATATAAATACA
The DNA here is from genome assembly GCA_022651775.1 of Drusus annulatus. Taxonomy (NCBI): domain Eukaryota; kingdom Metazoa; phylum Arthropoda; class Insecta; order Trichoptera; family Limnephilidae; genus Drusus; species Drusus annulatus. The sequence continues at coordinate 88,376 of JAGWCC010000966.1, forward strand.
TAAACAAGAAAATCACATTCATTTCGTGCAAAACATATTTTTATATTTGTTTTTATTGAGAAGATTTGAATCTTAGCGTTCCGCGGTGATATTAAATAAAGAAATAATATTAATAATCAACTCATAGGCATAAATATACGAGAAAAACGTCTTTATTACCTGGTTGGATTTTGTAGAAAAAGTTAACTCCGGTAACTCAATGCTCTCACCTCAACAAAAGCGATAAAAGGCTAACAAAGTCCCAAACTTGTGTCGCTTGAGTTAAGTCTTCTCACAAATATATTTTAAATGCATAATATATTTTAGATGACTAAAGGGCCATAAAAGTTTTCATAATCAAACGAGAGTCGTAGAATTTGATATGGATAACAAAAAAAACTGATCAAAACTGTATATTTGACTCATTTTTGACCCTGAGGTTAGTCAACTATTTCGATTTAAAAATAATTGTGTCCCCTTTTCACATAAGACCTTTCTACGGCTAGACCCCAGACAACCAACAAAATCGATTATGAGTTAAAAATGAATTTCAATATTTAAAAACATTTACCTTAAGGGAAATTTAGATTAATTTGGGCACACCAGACTCGCCCACAAAAGAATTAAGATTGGATGACCATGAATATTGTTTTAATTATCAACGTGTTTTGGAGCGCTGGTTGGGTCTTAAAATCTTGCCTTCAAAACAAAAAAACTTAACAGATATGTATCGTTACAGTGACATTACAAACTTATAGACACATTGTAGAGCTCTCTAAGTGGCAAGAGAAATATACGGTAATTGCCGTACTTTCAATTTATCGAATTCAGTATTAAACTGTCACACGTCGCTGGAGGTCACATACTATCTACACAAATTGCATAAATAAGTGCGAAAATGGCCTCGTGCGTCATGAGAATGTGTTTCCTTTACACTGTAAAACACAAGTACAAGCCAGGGAATAACATTCAATTCAAATTACTTTTTAGTTTAAAATTATTGTTTCCCGAAGATTTTAAGCGCCATTAGAAAGAGTGAGATGGTGAACGTAGCATACATAAGTATAAGAAGGACAACATACTGGCAGTAGGTTGTCTTATACGGCAGCAGTAGGTTGTTTTATTTTCCCTATGCGTCCATACACACATATTATTTAAATGTCCATCTTTGTCATACATGACCAATTCTTGAATTTACTGGGAATGAATCCCTGTAAAAAAATTCTGCTTAAAAAAACACATCATCCTAACATAGTCGAACCTAATCTAAAAATAAAATAAAGCCTGGATATATTCGCGAAACAAATTCAGCTTGACAAAAGCGGTTCCCTGCATACATATTTAGGCAGACTGCTGGAGTATGCACACCGTATTAAAGATGCAGGCCCCGCCGGCCGGCAGAGCCTCACCGGTGGGGGGAGACTAGCGAACGGAGAGGAGAGGAGAAAGATTAATCGAACCGTTTGGAATGGTTTGGACTGTACGTCAACCTGGGGACCTAGCACAAGCACATCGATAACTAAGCGGAACCGACACCACAAACTAGGCTGTTGACGTTTGTTTATTTATGAGCATCCCTAGCCCGACGCTGCTTAATAATTCGATAATTTAATCAATGTCGGGAATAAATCGACCTACGATGGCAATACTGACACATTTTGTCGATCGCTTTATTGTTAATTTATCATATTATTATTTAGACGAAAATATAGTTAGCCTACCGCCTGAGCGCTAATAAATAAAATATAAATTTCTAGAACATTTTTTTCTGGTTTTTCTGGAAATTCTAACTAAATATTATTCAATAACTAGAAATATATTAATCCAGTAGGCATACGATAAAAATGTTAGCTAAGGTGTTTAACTTCTTCTTCGTGGGTGAATTTATTTATTTCAGCGGTACATCAGTACCTTTTACCGTGAATAATAAATAATGTTATACAAAAGATACACATAAAATATAATAAGAAAAAAAAAATCATTGGAGTACGGTGTTAATTTCTATTTAACTCAGCTTCATGTTTTTTTTTCTAAGGAAGTATTTAAGCATTTCTTAGTAAACTGTCTATTAGCGCTACTCGTCGATTAACGTAATTATCTGTTATACCACCGTTGAGTAACCCTACCAAGTAAATGTCTATTTAAACTACTCAGTACTCAATCTTACGATTAACTAATTGGAAGTTACTTGAAGGTGGAGAGGAAGTCACCAGTTTACTGCCACTTTAATCCCATAATCAGTATAACTTGACGAGTAGTTACTCAACAGTTTACTGAGCAGTGGTAAATTACAGCCTAAAACTTTCTATGTAGGTAATTTTAAATAAAATATTTTGTTGCAGTGACGTGTTCATTTTATTTTGATTTTCTAACTTAATGTATTCGTTTGTCAGTTTGGTTCTAATAAAGTCTTGGGACGAGATAATAATTTAGTTTTGCAAGACGGAAATAGTGAAACACGTACTTTTAAAGGTAGATTATGTATCATAATTATATAAGAATGCTTTAATGTAGAATCCGAGGTCGAGCAAGTAGAACCGCGATAGATCATATTGGAAAAGGTCATTCACTTTATAAATCCGCCGGCACTTGAACAGGCCAACTTCGTCCGCCGGAAAGATCTGAACGAGCAAACTACCAAGTCCTGAGTAATAAACTGGAAACGGAGCAAGCGGATAGTCCGAGCGGCAAACACGAAGAAACCGGTTTCCTAATTAAAGAAAATTTACTCTTTAAAGAAGCCGGTTGCCTACTTTTCCCGCAGTTCGTAGAAAGGAAAGACTTCCTCAAACACGTCGGAATATAATGCAACAACAAAGGTTGTTTGTTTTGACTCAGTTCCTCCGTTTCGAGTAGAATCTTCTGGCTTCGTCTCTTCGGGCGAAAGAGCCCTCGAACCTTTCCTCTGAATCGCAATCGGGAGTGAGCCGGGAAGAAGGTCGGCGGGGAAAGCGTGGATCGGAATTGGAAAGAGATTTATAAGTCCCGGGCTTTGTGCGAACAAATGATCCAATTGCTCCAAGATTTGTGTATTCTTTGAATACCTCCCGACCCGCCGATGGTCGACTTGCTTGAGAAAAGCAGTTGCTCGCTTCCATTGTCAGCGGAAAGAAGTGGGAGCGAGTCTATCATTCAACTGGGAATCAGATAAAAAGGGAAAGTGTTAAGAAAACGCGGAGTTTTTACGCAACCAATTTTTTCCTCCGCGAAACGCATGAATAGTTAAAACGTTAATTAAACATAACTCACTTGATGTTACAGCAACGGAGCGTTGAAATTTTATTTAGATAAGGGGTATTTGTATAAGCCCAAGACAGCATCGAGGATTACGAAAGAATCAATTCAACGTAACAAAACGCTGATTATATTAAGGCTCAGCACCCAAAATGCCGCTAAATGTCCCTTTGTAGCATTCTAATACAAGGATTACTGCACATGATTTATCTGCAAATTCTTCATGGGCAGTTAGGAAAATGTCCGAGGTTTCCGATGAATAAAAATTTAAGCTGTAATCTTTTAAATTCAACGAAAAACATTTTAAAATATCAATAAAAGTGCAGTTTGAAAACCAGCGCTACCATTTTCGAACGCTTCACCTAAAGTTTTAGTATGAATTTCCTACATAACTAAAAAGATAACAGTAAAAAAAATGTGTTCGGTAGAAACGTTACACATTTATCCAACTACCCGTTTAGAGTTAACATATACTTATTTTGTAGTTTTGAGTGTACTAGAAAGCCAAGAAGTGTGTATTTTTGGGTGCTGACCCTTAAGATACAGGCAAGCATACGCAGACATGCGTATATTTCAAATTTACAATTGAAGACATGGGTGCAGGAAGAGCGTGTGTGATAAAAACGACTTTCTGAGAAAACAGCCCTCAAAGTTTTCACAGAGAATTTAAAAGTATTTCCCATAGATACATATATTTTTTAATCATTGTAGCAAGGATTATTCATGTGACGTATAGAAAATTAAATTAAACTTAACATTAAGCTTTAAAATTCAAACGCATAAATTTTATACGCAGTTCTTGCAAGATAAAGGTGAAAAAACAATGTACTGGGAATAGTCATAAAACGGTCTTAGTAATAAAAAAAATCATTTATAAAAGCATCATTAATCCCAATTATCATCTTCTGGGTCAATTATTTGGCCTTCTGACCATCATAACGTTTTATTTGAGCTTCAAAACCAATGATATTTTCGAACTACTCAGCACTTTCTGGTGTCAAAAACTTGGCTTCATTGCTACCAGTTCAATTCCTTTGGAATTTAATTCTGCCTATTTTGGGTGAATTAGCAAAACTGTCAATAGAGCTTGACGCCATTTTGAATGACACTAAAGTTAGGTGCAAGAAAAGCTTACCAACTAGTAAGAAAAACAAGCTGGACACTGCCATTTGTTATCAGTTTAAAAAAAAAAAAATTTCGAACTATAATAATAAAGAAGGAAGCGTAGAAGTAATAAGCCACTTTATTCAAAAAGGGCGTATAATTTGGAACGCTCTTATTACACCCATTTCTTCCATTATAGTAAACATAATAAATAAATTAAGCATCATCATCATTTGTTTATTATGTAAAACAATACAAATTAATAAGTTATTAACTACTGCAAAGTTTTCTTTCATTTTTATATATTTTTTGGTAAAGTCCAGTTAAATCGCTAGATGGCAGTTTGTCAAAGGGGTTCTTATGACAATCTGTAATTTAAAATTTAGGATAGCTACATGCATTAAATTATGGTTTCAATCGTGGAAACAGTGACTTTTAAGTGAGATAGAGTGTTAAGATTTATAAAAAACGTTTTTTATAAATTTAAGAATGTTTAGATGTAACAAATTAATTTTTGTTGTTTACCATTGTACTGTAATTGGATTTAATATCTGTTGTACAATAATAATACAAAATAAGAAATAAAATATTTGCGCGTGCCAAGTTCGATCCCGCGACCTCTGAATTCACGGTCGAGCGTCTTACCACCCGACCACGGAGGCCGTCAGCGTTATGAAATGTTTGATAACTAAATAATTGGTACTTTTGTTAAATCAGCGCTATCGATCCAGAGTGTAAGGGTTCATTAATGAATTATGCGCCGGAGACGAAGGTCCCTTTCTTCTTATCTTAAAAGCCCGCTCGCTCCTGGCTGTTTGCCGCTCCCACTTCTTTATGCATTCCCTTTGAGTCCGGCCTCGCGGGGGCTAATTAGGTTCCGCCTGCAGAACTTTCCTTCGACAACTATTCTTCTCCGGCACCCTCCTTAGTGAGTAGATTCTGCTCCAAACAATGAGGTAACGCGAGCCTAGATCCCGGTTGTAGCTTTACTCGAGGTGTGAAATATGGATACTTGTAGCTGCCCATCGACCTGTTTAAGTGCCAATATTTATTTATTTTTATACTAACGAAACAGAGAAAGAACACCACATACATAATATTTGAAGTAATGATAAAAATAGGACAGCATATACATTAGAAAGAATATTTAAGTCAAAGCCTGAAAAAGATTTTGGTAGAATCGTAAAGAATGACGAAAATCATTTAGACTGGTACCGGAAATTTCAAGAGCACGGCTTGAGTTGACAAGTCTCGACATTCTGGACAGCGGAGAATGATAGCCATAATAAGTAGAGTGATGATTGAGGAACGGCAATTCATTGTTTTTAAGTCTACGGCAAGGAATATTGAACTTGATGAGTTGCAGACTCAATTGTTGTCTGATATCTGATTTTTTTTTAAACAATTTCAAATGGAGGGCAGGGTGCGTGCAAAACGACCGAGAGAATTTAAAGATCAGGTGTTTACCTCCTGTTTGAGTCATGAAATGCGCTGAAATATGCATTTTTAACAAAAAAGCTCAAGTATGCACTAACGACCAAAAAGGCTGAAATATGATATATGCATATGCAAGTAATTCGTTTTATAATTTCGTATCATTAAAAATTTACATTTAGTACCATAATAGTTTTGAAAACTCAACGCTTAAAATCGATATCAATTAATGAAACAACATGAATATAACACTTAATCTAATCCGTGTAAGTCATAACCATGTTAAAAATGTAGATATCCGGAAAGAATGCAGGGCTGATGTAAGCGTTATGAATAGGACCAAGAAAGGGACGCTTATATGGTTTGGGCTTGTTTTTTTTAAATATAAGTACCGCACAAGTGTCTCAACTGCTCCCGACCGTCTAGAGCCAGTGAGGCTATGGCAACCTCTCATAATGTTGTGAGGCTGAAGGTAGTTGGGAGGGGAAGGAGATTGGCAGGAGGAAGGTTGGGAAGTACCTGGCTATTCAGATCTGATTACCAAACACGGTTAAAGCCATTTCGTTTGATATAATGAGAAAATAAATGTGATTTTTCCGTCACAACTCTTAAACGCAAATCTCAAATATGATATTTTTTTGGACTAAGAATTTATATGGAGAGAGAGCTTAATATATTTACCCAACCATCATCACTATCTTCGAATTTTTACGTCGTAAACCGTGAGAGAAAGAGACAAGACCAGTCGTCTCATAATATCGCACCATTTTTAGGTATTCAAGCTTGTTTTCCGTCTCCAGCGACTCCGTTCACCACGTTTTGTTATGCAACATAACTCAACGCTTCTTGAGGTTATATCCTATATTTTTGTTGAAAACAATACTGTGAAAGAGTAGTTGAACAAAACATTGTGTCGACATGTGCTATGAATGGATGTTAAAAGGTGTGTCCGTGAAAACCCTAGCCACGCCCGAGTCAGGAAAAAAACAACAGTCCTGACAACATTGTTTCGCAAAGTTATCCCTCCCGGTATATTATTGCTCTGAGGTTATTTCTGTTTGAACTTTGAAAGAAAAGCTTGTTTCTTAATAGTACCTCCATTAGATAAGTAGATACTTCCAGCAGTCATAAAAACGGATTTCAAAGTATGGAGAAATATTTTCATAGAAATCATTTCTCACAATATTTTCGCATTCCTCCAACTTATCAGAAGGATTGCAAGCAAAAAAACATACACCAAGTGTACGAGCACCTCGTTCCCAACCGTCAGCCGTACTAAAGATTCCCTCTCATTGGCAATTCCCCTGCTCTGAAGAACTGAACAGCCGGTATGGTTCTTTTATGACGAAGGCCAACGATTCGCAAGGAGTGCAAAAAGCAGCGCGTTTTCTGTAAAAATCCTAATAATCATTTCCGTGAAAATGGCGTGGTTTTCTTCGCTCACTGAAAAACACGAAGTGACTTCATTAATTGCGCAAAAAGCGAAAGCAGTTTTCCGCGGAACACGAGGGGGTGATCGAGCAGAAAGCTTTTCAAATAAATGATAAATGCGAAACAATATTGTATTACCGGGAGGGGCAGCTTATCGTTTCAATGCATTGCTACGTGTGTTCGAGTTCGATGAATTCTTCACATCATACTAACGCCAGACGGACCGGGTGCCGCCGGGTGAGGGGGGGGGGGTCGGTTGTTTCGTAGTTCAAAACCACATTGTAGAAACAGAGTTAATTCTTATACTGGAAAATAGTTTTCCGATATTCCTCGCTCCCGAGGGTACACGTAATTGTATCACTCCTATAGTACGAGTAGGTACCTAGATGAATCGTTTTTTTTTTACTAGTTTCACTCGTATTTTATTCTCCGATAATGATAATGAAATGATAACGTACAATTTCTCATCTTTTAGTAATTAGTACTTATATTTTCGTAGAAAACAATCACTTTGCGGTTCAAAATATTTAATGAAAATTAAATAATAACTTTGTACAAGACGACAGATTTAATTAAAATTTTTATCACCGACCGGTTTCTTTCTTTCTCTCTGTTCCTTTGTTATAATTTAAATGTTATTCTTTTGTTTTCTTACTGTTCTCTTTTTAAATTATTTAATATTGTGTTCTCCCTCTGTATAAATGAGTATACTCGAATATAACCACACACCATGTATTTTTTGTTTAATTTGGCTTAGGCTGAGCGAAACCACTCGGTCATAAAAATTAAAATAAAATCTGTGGTCTTTTACAAAGTTATTATTAAATTTTCATTTTCATTAATCAGTTAATTTAATTATAGATTTTAATTTGCAGAACTCTATATTTTTTCATGATAGAAAGTTGATTACATGTTGATTTTAAAGTTCGGTTTATTTTTAATTGTAACAGCTGTTTCGGCGTTAAAAGCCATAATCAAACTGTTAGGCCTCACGGAGAGAACTCATTTATATGAATCGAGTTACCACTACCCCATCTTATTTTTATTTTTTTTTTAAAGAAAGACAAACATTCTCGGGTTACGAATAACCTGACAATATTAAAAAAAACTACTACTACCATCATAATATGTGGAAAATGTTGCTTGTGCAATGATGGAGGACTTGCTAGCAGCGGAATTGTACCCCCGACGCCCGGGTGCGAATCCGACGCGTTTGTCCACTCAGCTACCGAGCGGTCGATTTTATTTAATAATTTCGGTATGCGAGTATGTATTACATTAGCGAAGAAATACACATACCCAATATGTAGTAATATTTTATCATGTTGGCATATTTCTCCCACACGTGGGAAACGTAAAGTGACGTTGACATTTCCACAACTTCAAAAAATTTTTTTTTCAGAAGCGTGACACTTGTGTTGACATGTCACGTGTCTAATTTTCTTCCACTTTGGCAACTCGCAAGTTGATATAAAAAGTTTCGGTTCTGTATCGGCCCGAGACAGAAGCCGAGAACTATCGATTTTGGACAACTTCTAAAATGCGCCGTTATTCAATTTTGACAAAGTTAAAGAAATCTTTTTCTTTGTCGTTTACTGACGCAGACATTCTCACATCGTAACACAGTGAAATATGACCTTAGCAAATAAGAACTTCGTAATCTCTTCGTAACTATGTAAATCACCCAACACCGGCTTTTTCTTTATTAATTGGGATAGCTAGGTTTTTTACTTTTGGATTAAAATTAACTCTAAAGCCTTTATGATTATTATTTTTAAATGAATTATAAAAAAATTAACAATAATTTTCAATGACCGAGACTAGAACTCGGAACCTCTACTCTATCCGGGAGTAACGCTTCTAAAAAAATCGGATAAAATTTGAAAAGATGATATTAATAATTTTCAATTGAAGTATGAGAACGATTAAAAACGCTGGTTTCTTATAAGGTCTCGGTGGCTCAATTGGCAGAAGCGTTACTCCCGGATAGAGTAGAGGTTTCGAGTTTGAGTCTCGGTCGCGACCCTTATTTTTCTGTTTCATATTTACGTTAAAGATTATTGATATTATTTAAATAATTAATAGGTTTTACTATTTTAGAATAGTCTTTTAGTATTTGACTTTCCTTACTTGTATCTCGGCTATAGAAATAGGTATGGCAGCCACACGCTGACTCGAATACAGTTTTCACAGAAATGCATTGCTTGCATATAGCATGTTTCAAACTTGTTACTCGACTTCAGTGAATAAATTTCAATTGAAATTGAAAAAAAACATTTTTAGTATAGTAAAATAAACACAATGTGAAATTTTACGAATTTCTGAAAAAACTCTCTGAATATTCAAATTCGAACAATGTATTTGTTGTTTCATTTTTGCTAACACAATAAGCAGTCGTAAGCAATAAAATATGTTACTCAGTGACGTTTCGCAAGGACTGTCGAATGTGATATGGAGTATGCATATGCACCAATACACACAATCTTTAGTGTGTTGTTTGGGTCAACTCTAAATGCGCAACCTATTATTATGGTATTATGTAGAAGTTTGGATATCTGTGTGATTTCAAGTGAACTCACTTCCAATGCATTTAATCTGCTTTCATCTTTCCTTTGCTAGTTCCAAGATACGTTGGGATACACCCGTCTTTTGAGGACAGTTCAAATAGTTATGACAGTTAGGTAGCTACTGGTTTACGATCATATTCAACAAACATAAAATAGGACGTTTTAAAGTTATTCGAGAATATATGTTTACCACAATATTCTGCTACAAAATAAAATACGGGTGGGTGCCGTAACATACCGATCAATTTGTTTGCATAAAAAAGTTTATATTGACGATGAAATATAAAATTAAACAATGAAATACAATCGTTGGTTTGGGTCGAAATTTATAATTATAAACGACGTCATTTAAAATTTCAACCCATCAAAATGTTTTATTTTATTATATTTAATCATATTGTCGCTTGAAAGGGAAAAGGGCTGTAGTGACATTTTGGGAAGTTTACGCCAGAGTAATTTAAGGTTTTTTTTTTGTTTTACAATAAAATTTATAAATCTTCACTACCTGTTTAAATTTTGAAAAAAAAGTTAACTCAGGTAACTTAATGCTCTCACTGAGTTAATAAAAGCGATAAACAGCTCAAAAAGTCACAAACTCGTGTCGCTTGAGTCGAGCCTTCTCCCAAATGATGAATATATTTTAGATGGCTGAAGGGCCACAAAAGTCTACAGAATCAAAAAATTGCATATTTAACGCATATTTTACCAAAGTGTCGCTTAAGCCCTTTTGCTTTTCCAGCGAAAATATTAAAAAAACGGCAAGAATAAGACAATTATTTTAAATAATTGAAATTTAGTCAGGAATAATTGCAAAAGTTCCCTCTAAAATCGGAAAAATAAATTGTTTAATGGCTTATATTTAATAATTTTAAACAATATTAGATACTCACCCTAACTTGTCGATTGAAACACGTCATTCAGTTGGTTTGGCATTTGTGAGTGCGTTCCTCTCAACTGAAATTATCCGAATCATTTCAAAATAAAACCTTCTTGAAGACCTCACATAGTAAAAATATTCATCAATCTAAATAGAATGCCTCAAAAGAAGTATGCTATCATCTTTCGAAAGTAAAAATGATCTGCTATTAGATTGATAATTATTTTTGTAGAACCTCCCTTCATGATGTGATTTTACCATAAGACCTTTGAAGGAAATTCATCAAAATCGTCTGACAGATTGATAAATAATAGAATTCCACGTAAAAAAGCACAAAACAATAAATAACATTTATTCAATCAAATTCACGTGAAAACCCCAGTTGTTATTAGAACAAATAATATGAAAAAAGCTTTTACTGAAATGATATCCCCGTGCAATTATTAATAGATCGAGCCTTTTTTCACTGTCATTGGGTAGCCAAGTTGAAAATTATTAATTACGTTCAACAATTATTGAAGTCCAATAATTGTTTCCATGCAGGGCGGATTATTAGCCGTGAATGAACCGTGATTTATCAGAACTACCCCACTTCCGGCGGGGCGGTAATTGACATAAAGCCTCGTCATTTATTCAAATGCATCCACTGTCCACTAATTGGACGTAGAAAGTGATAAAACTGAGTGTAAAAGTTTTATTTATACGTTTCACTAAAAAGGCTTTGTTAACTGTCTATTGTTATATCATAATATTATAGAGTAAATGTAACAAAACACAAAGTTATGCTATTATTGTCCACTTATTGAAGAAAGAACACAGTAAAAGAAACTGTAAAGTTTGATGTACACATTTGAATTGATAATAATAATAATAATTGGCTGATTTATATAGCGCCGTTTTCGTGACAGAAATATCACCCCAAGGGCGCTTTACAACATAGTTAACGTAATATTAAAACTATGACTTAATATTAGCTTATGCCTAATACTTATAATTAGTGACTAACAACTAAAATATTTACATGAACGATTAATGTTTCTATTTAAATCAGTCTCCGTTAATCATAATTAAGATCTGTTTTAATATGCACAGTAACAGGTATTACACGATTCAATAGAAAAAAAACCGAGTCTAAATAAGAAACAATTTAGGATAATAATTATCATATGAAAGCCTCCAAAGGTAGGCTTTTTGAATGTCACGCTAACATCATTTTTATTACAAATGATCAACACTTCCAATCTTCCGATTTCAGACTGACTTTCATACTTCCAATCAATCTAAGGTCCAAACACACTCTAAAGCTTTACTTAATCGAATTATTTTAGATAGATTTAGAACGTATTTGATGGTTATTCTATTCACTAGACGACTAAACTAAAGCTTGGGAACCATATTACTTAAGTGGGCAACGCTTGTGAGAAAATACACTTTATCTTAATTTAGCTGCAAGCTCAATGTAGATTCAAAACGTATTTATTTATAATGAAAATGTAATAATAACTAAGACCTGACATTTAAAAAAGGAAGTATTTATATATTATTACCTTGAAGTAAGATTATTACCTACAAGCGCTGTGAACAAATTTGAAATCATTCAAAAAAAAATCTGAAGACACCAAAGAGTATATTTAATATAATAATAGAAAAAAAGATCTGTTCGGCGCCCAAGAGGTGATTTTTCACAAAAAAATGGCGCTTTACAAATCATCTAAATATTTTTATTATTCTTTATAAAAAAAAACCAAAGCAGTGAATGTTATATATATTTAAATAATAATCATACGTGGTTAATTTTTATGTCACCGCTTCTGTAAAAAATCACCCCAGCGGCGCGTTGCAAAAAACATATTTAAAGTCTATAATGTATTTTGAAACAGTTTCGGTGAACATTGTGAACCGTGACAGTTTTAACGAGAGTATAAGCTCGTTTGATCGATTGTCTTATAATACATCCGAAGCTTAGCCGGGATAGTGTCGTGAAAAAATGGTGTTGCCAAGAAAGGCATTTGAAAAATCTCGATCAAAAAAAAAAAGAAAAAACGAACTAACTAACCATCACGCCGTTTTCTCGCAGTAGTAGGTAAAGAGGACGGACAGCCATACAACTCTGCCTCGGAAAACACTCCTTGCTTCATACACATTCATACGTCGTATCATACATACTCTTCTGTTATTCTGACTCTTCACATGGCCCGATTGAAGTATTTGATTCACTCGACCGTGCCAATCTTCTTCGGTTGTCCCCGACTTCTTCTTCCATTTATTTTCGCATCATATATTTTTTTCACACTCCTTTCATCGTTAATTTATGCTACATGCCCAAACCATCGAAGCGTCTCTTTCTTGATCCTATTCATTACGCTTACATCAGCCTTGCATTATTTCCGGATATCCACATTTTTAAACGATCAAGGTTTTCACAGTTTAGGTTAAGTTGTATATTTATATTGTTTCATTAATTAACATCGTTACTAAGCGTTGAGTTTTCAAAATTATTATGGTAGTAAATGTAATTTTTATATGATACGAAATTAAAAATCGGTTTATTTGCACATGCATATCTCATATTTGAGCTTTTTTTGTCGTACGTGCATATTTGAGCATACATACTCTTCCGTTATTCTGACTTTTCACATGGCCCGATTCAAGAAGTTGATTCTATTGATCGTGCCAGGTATTTCTCGAGCGTCCTCGACTTCTTCTTCCATAAAAAAACTAGAGTAGTTTTTTGAAGAATTATACTTATGTAATATAGTTTTTTTAATAATTTAAGTGGATATTGGTTGGAAAAGCGTTAAACCAGAACGTTTAAAAAACCTAGGTGAAGTATACTTCTTCTTCAAAATTATTATGGTAGTAAATGTAATTTTTATATGATACGAAATTAAAAATCGGTTTATTTGCACATGCATATCTCATATTTGAGCTTTTTTTGTCGTACGTGCATATTTGAGCATACATACTCTTCCGTTATTCTGACTTTTCACATGGCCCGATTCAAGAAGTTGATTCTATTGATCGTGCCAGGTATTTCTCGAGCGTCCTCGACTTCTTCTTCCATAAAAAAACTAGAGTAGTTTTTTGAAGAATTATACTTATGTAATATAGTTTTTTTAATAATTTAAGTGGATATTGGTTGGAAAAGCGTTAAACCAGAACGTTTAAAAAACCTAGGTGAAGTATACTTCTTCTTCTGGTGCCTTAAGGTTGGTTATCACCAGGAAAATTTCCATCTTGCAGGCTGCACCTAAGCTTGTACGTAAGTTTTGAATCCACGCGGATAGGCGTTTTCCTCAACTAGTCTACTCACTAATTCACTCTTCCATCAATCTTTCGCTGGATTATCAGTAAGGTTTTTATTTTTATTTGTCGCTTCTCACGATGTGACCACTACATGAAAGTTTTTCTTTTTTTAAACTAGAAGGATTTCGTTTTTTGGCCTTCCTATAAAGAACTTCAAACTTTAGTTACCCTATCCGTCGCATTTCTAAAGCTCTTTAAATCTTCCTTTTCAATAAAGGGTTTATTTCCAGATTCCCATGCCATTCATAAGAATAGAGAAAACGTGGTGTACAGCGTATAACAATAATTGGATATCACACTAAGCTCACTATGTTTTCAAATATCAATATCTCTGGGAAAGGAATCATTCAATTGTCCCCGGTAAAGGAACCGACTTTTTTCACTCTTTGTGAATTGGGTAAATATCGATAATACGATGGATTATAAATCTATACACGAGCGTAACGTGTATTTCCCAGATAAAAGTGGAAAGTGAAGCAACTGGCATTTGAAAACTAGAGCGAAGATTCCATCAGATGTTTTCACAAACAATTGTGATTGATGGAATATAAAAGAATATTACCAAGTTCAGGATACATTTTGATTGGTAAAATATTATAACTGAAAAATAATGTAGTAATTGTAAACCTTACCATTTTATTCGCTTTCACTCAAAACGTCACACAGTTGGTGTTTATTGAGATACAAAAACGTATCACAAGACGCCTAAAACATAAAGTTAAATTGTTTTAAAAAGTAATAACTCATATGCACCACGTGGTGTAAACACAGAGAATTTTTTTTTTTTTAAATTATAATGTCGCACCATAAAGTGTTTTCTTCATATAAAAACAACTAGACTTAAGAAACAATGAATTGCTGTTCCTCAATCATTACTCTACTAATTATGGGTATCGTTCTCCACTCTCCAGAATGTCGAGACTTGTTAACTCAAGCCATGGTCTTGAAATTTTTGGTAGCAGTCTAAATGATTTTTGTCATTATTTACGACTCTACCAAAACCTTGTTCAGGCTTTGACTTAACTGTTCTTCAAAATGTATATTTTGGTCATTGCTTCAAATATTATGTGTGTGCTGTTATTTCTCTGTTGCTCTTTCTCCCCATTTGCTGTTTTTTTTTTATTGGACAATGGTCCGTTAAATATAAATAAATCACTAAATAATATGTTAAAATCATAAAATAAGGATTTTTTTTTAAATCACAACCTACACTTCACAGCAATAAGCTTTTCAGGTCTGGATCTAAATGTCGCGGATTTAAAACTTGGCGGGAAAAAACAGATTCACGTATTCACATATAAAAATTACCGTAATTTGTAATTAGTTCTGGAGAGGAAGGGACTCTTAGTATGTTTCAAGTGGGAAACCACAATATAGAATAGAAACGTAACTTGTTATGGCTTTGGCTATCTTTAATAACCAGACTTGACTAGTAAGGAATATTCTAACCTTCTTCCCCCTCTCTTCCATCCCCTCCCTGTTCCCCATCTGGTCCCACAAAAAAAAATACTATACTTCAACTTGGATTGGGAGTCTGGGCGGTAACATATTAAAAATAGTGTGTATAATAATTTCTAGTTTGTAATAATTACCTCCCTAATTGAGGAAATTCTCGTGCTTAGAGAGGGTGTACTATCACGAGTTACTAATAAATTAATTAATTTTTTTTTAAAAATGCACAAATAATACATTTATATACACACTTAAGGATCAGTACCCAAAAATACTCAATTTTTGGCTCTCTAGTAAGAGCAATACCACATGATTTATCTGTCAATTCTATACCGGTAGTTTTTTGTCTAAGGTTTCCAGTGAATTCAATTCTTAAACAGTAATCTTTTAGATTCTTTATTAAATGCATGCTGGCATTTTAGGTAAAATATTAAAAAATACCTTTGCTGGTTTTAAAACTGCACCTTTTACTGATATTTTAGTTTAGTTAAAAAATTGTATTCACTGGAAAGCTCGGACATTTTTCTTATTACCCATAGAAAATTAGCAGAAAATTGTTTGTAGTATTGCTTGTATTAGACTGCTACAAAGTGACGTTTAGCGTCATTCTTGAATGCTGGCCCATATTCATAATTGAAAATTAGTTTTTATTTTTATTTATTTTTTGAAAATTTCGTAGTTATTTTCAACTTTTGCTTTTTTTTTAGTTCGTTAAAATGAACCTATTAGTTTGTAGAAAATGTTGGTAACATTAACTATATTTTTTTTAAAAACCTTAAGGTTTTCGCACATATTTGTAATATATGAACGATAAAATGGTTGCCAACAGACGAGTAAAATAAATAAGTAATCAAATAGAGTATAGATTATATGTCAACCATCGAAAAGCACTCACATTTCGTCATGAGTCACGACCCAGGCCCATTATGGCCCCCGCCACATTCGAGCGAGCAAAATAGGATGATGATGAATGTAGTCAGTGCGCCTAAACGTGACGAGAGTGCTTCTGATGTCCTTAGTAGGCCTTTTATTCTTAATGCAGACACTTTGAGATATCATGAGTGTATGTTAACTAATCGAGTTACTAAAACTATCAACTGTTTTTTTTTTTTTTAATTACTCTAATTACATGATGTAAAATTTTATATACAAATGTATTTTATAAAAGCAATCAAAATATAATTTTGAGTAATGTTTATAGTATTTTCTTAGAAACCAATCACTTTGTGGTTTGACATATTTAATGAAAATTAAATAATAACTTTATATAAGACCACAGATTATAGTTTAATTTTTATGACCGACCGGTTTGACGTTTTCCTGTTTCATTTCATATTATCATTCTCTTTCTCTATGTTCCTTTGTTATAATTTATTTTTCTCACTGTCCTCTTATTTTATTTTATATTGTGTTCTCCCTCTATATACGAGTAAATATAACTGCACACTTTGTACTTTTTGTTTAATTTATTTTTGTACCCTAACGGTGCTTAGGCTAAGCGAAACCGGTCGGTCATAAAAAAATATTAATCTGTGGTCTTATACAAAATAATTATTTAATAAATAAAAACTTTCGATTGTAAGAAGCTTGTCTCTGCATAATAGAGCCGCCTCAGATGCGTTCGCATTTTCTTACAAAAAAATCCATTTGCTTAGGTTAGGTTCCCCAATTTTGAGATTGATGGTAGCGAGGAAGGGAAGGTGAGGGGTAAGAAGAAGGTTGGAAAGTACCTGGCTATTCAGACCTAGTCACCAGACACCGCTAAAGTCATTAAAAGTAACGTTTTGAGTCTGAATGGTGGTCTTTCACCAGGGCGATACTGAGAGTATCTACCAATCTGGAACGTGCCGCAAGTTTAATGTATATTGTTTTATTAATTATGAAATAACACAATATAATTAAATGTGCGGCTAATACAAAGTAAAAGTGAATTAAGAGTAATTAACTTTTCAGGTTGTAAATAAATATAAGCACCTTCGTGCATGAAATACATATTTAAATTAAAAGCCAATTAATTTGTTCTTTGTCAAAAACGAAACCAATTTAAATGCGTTTAAAGTAAAACAACAACAAAAACTTGACATTTAAACTTTTCCGAAGGTTTAATTATCAAGACACAAAGCAACTTCAAAAGTTTATAATAACAAAAAAAAAAAATAATATAATCTTTTCCACTTGGGTAGGTGCTACAGCTGAAAAGCCAAAGAAAACTAAATTGCCTCATTATTTCCACTATACAAATAATAGCTATTAAAACTTTATTAATCACTAGATAAGAAATTAAAAAAAGTTTTGTATTCACACAAAAATATTTAATTCCTGCTCTTTTGTATTTTTAATACTATTTAAATATATTATATTTATTTGTACTTCCTACAAAATAGAGAAGAACCAACTTTATTAAGAGAAAAATATAAATTTGGGTAAAAAAAGTGTAAAAAGTCGCCATTGACAATATCGTCGCCGGAAAGGCAATAGGGCTGAAGCGCCATTTTGGGAAGTTTACACCGGAGCACTTTAAAGCTTTTTTGTTTTACAATAAAGTTCGTAAGTCTTCAGTACCTGGCTGGATTTAATAAAAAGTTAATTCCGGTTATTTAATGCTCTCACTGAGTTACAAATGGAACATGTATTTTAGATGGCTGAAACGCCACCAAGCCTTCAGAATCAAACGAGAGTCAGAGAGTGCAGAAAAAAATGATCAAAACTGCATACAGGTATACATACTGTATTATACTCTTTTGACGACCTGCATGGTCGAGTGGTAAGAAGCTCGACTACGAATCCAGAGGTCGCAGGTTCGAAACTGGCGTGAGCAAATAAAGTTTATTTAATTAATATGTGTCATAACACATTTAATTGAAAGAAAATAAAATATAGTATATTTCCGGCACGTTCCAGAGTGGTAGATACTCTAAGTATCGCGCTGGAGAAAGACCACCATTCAGAATTGAAACGTTGCTTGAAATGGCTTTAGCCGTTTGGTGATCAGATCTGAATAGCCAGGTACTTACCAATCTTCCCCTTCCCCTTCCTCATCTACGACGATATGGAATTATCTCCCCTTAACCAGCCATCCTCCCCTTTCCTCCTTCAGCGTTCCCCCCTCCCATGTTCCAGACGAATGAGCGCAAATTGCAATTGGATTGCAGCTAACGCGGTGTGGTCCTCCACCGGGGGGCAAGCAGAGGGACGAAGTCGTTGTCAATCTGTTCGGTTGCTGCACGGATGTAAATGTCATTTCCCACGGGAAATGGACGGTAATTCAACGCCAATCAGTGGCCCTGATGTCTTGCGCATGCGAAACACTTTGGCGAATAACTAAAATGAACGCAGTAAGGTGCTGTGTGTTTTTCAGTTGGTAATAATGGCGGTATAATGCATACCTAGCTGTTGTAATTGTTACGATTTGTCCCCATTTTTTTATGTTTGTTTCTCAGAAATATTTTCTCAGATAGAAGGCTGATTTTGCGATTTGATTTTTATTTTTAATATATTTAATGGTATTATAGACAGCCCTGATTTACTAAGCCTACGAGCCAGCACCCAAAAACACACACTTTTCGACTTTCTAGGACAAGCAAAACTACAATTTTTTTATCTGTTGATTCTATACGGATATTTAAAAAAATGTCTAAGGTTTTCAGTGAATACAATTCTCAAACAGTAATCTTTTATAATCTTTCTTAAGCGCATACTGGAATTTTAGGTAAAACGTTCAAAAATTCCTTTGCTGGTTTTCAAACTGCACCTTTTACTGACAGTTTAGTATGTTTTTCGTGGAATTCAAAGGATAACAGTAAAAAAGTAGTATTCACTGGAAACCTCAGATATTTTTCTAACTACTCATAAACAAATTGCAGATAAATCATTTGTAGTGTTGCTTGTATTAGAATGCTAAAAAGTAACGTTTAGCGTAATTTTTGTGTGCTGACCCCTAATTACTTTTCATATACCTAACAAAACTAGGTGATCCAAAATTTATTTTAGTGTAACAATGATGTCAGGACTGAGTCATTTAGATACCATCTTGTACCTAGATAAAATGCTGTGGGTAAATTCTTCGCAGAAATAGATACTCGTATATTCAACACACTGAATGTAGTTACAAGAAAACTATAATAGCATTTCTCTTTCAAAAATACATATGTTAATTCATTCCACTGTAATATCTCTAGTAACTTAGTTATGTTTTTATATGCTTATTATTAACTCCATGGTACTTCTGTATTACTATTATTGTATATTATCTTTTTTACAATTACGAAAAGTCCACAAGGGCGTACATAATAATAATACAAAAAACATTGATAGATATTCAAGTATGAAGAATAATGTAAGTACCTTTTTTTCAGAGAATCTCATCTCCGAAAACCTTGTAAAACAAAACAACTCGGCACAAAACTCAAATAAACACGAATGTGGGCCGTTGAAGCTCTTTTTCGAATCTGAATACGTTGTGGGTTTTAAAATTAGGCGCATTCGAATACTGAAACGTGATTTTTTTTATTTGAAACAATATTCCATACCACTTGGGCCCTCTGCCGGAGGTCAGAGTTTACAAAAACGGTATATTCAGTTGAATAACTCCTTACAATAATATCACATAATCATAATATAATAACATCCCCCATAACCAGCATATTATAAAATGTATAAATCCTATATATTTTTGAGTAGGTACTATCATTGAGTACAGGGTGAAAGGCCACCATTTAGAATCGGAACGGTTCTGAAATAGGCTTTGACCGGGTTTGGTGACTAGGTATGAATAATCAGGTTCATACCAACCTTTCCCTTCCCCATCTCCTCTTTTTGTGAGTTTTGTGTGCAGTCGGCGATTTGAGATTTTGACCAAAACTGTGGAAAACTTATTGTTATTGAAAATATATAATGTAAAAAATATATTATTGAAAATTCATATTTTTTCACAAAACCACTACAACTGTCGAATATTCAAGCCTCAGTACAGGACCAAAAGTACTATTTAATTTGCAAACCACAAATGTGGTAATAATCCAGATAGTCACACGCAACTTTAACAACAACTAAAAGAACGATATCTCAAAACAAAACAGTAAAACTCCATATTGACGGCCCGCCATATTGTAAAATGTACAGAGGTGGTAATTTACTATCATTTCTGATCATTTTATTTAGTTTAGCTACAGCATTGACGGCGACTCAAGAGAAATCAAAAGTGACCAATACACTCGTCAGAGCACTTCCCATTGGAAAAGCGGTATAGCGGAACACTTCGACGAATAACTTTCATAAATATTAGATATGTGATTTTTTCACACGTTTTATCTTATTTCTTAAAGAAAAATGGATATTTAAAGATCCATAGCACATGACGAAAATGAAGTTGTTAAGCTGAAGAAATGTCTTGATGCCAGGAAAAAAAATGCTTACTTTGGGCGCACGGACACGCCCACGAAACACTTAAATCGATTTTTCTCTTCTGTGGCCGCGAGGTAGTTTCCATTTCCAATGAAGGATTGACAACCATGAAAGGGAGTTAGCTCGGTAGGCAGTAGGCAGTAGGCAGCAGGCAGTAGGAGTACTAACTCTGAGGTCCTCGACACTGACAAGTCGTCAGATCGACATCGGTGCTGTAACTCATGTTACCGATAGAACACGTATTTTTTTCTACTGTGCAAAAATTGGAATTTCCTTCGATTCGAATACAATGTTCGCGATTTTCCCGAAGAAAAAAGGGTTTTTTAGCATAAAAAACCGTTTTTTTCTAAATTCAGGATTTTTAAATGTGCAATTAAGATTTTGGTGCTGCAGATATCACACAAAAAGATTTCCAGCTCTAAAACAAATCATTTTATTAAGAAAATGGTCTTTTTTATTTTATTTTTTTTCGTTTGTGTGTTTTTTACTATTGTGCAGTTGAGATTTTGGTATAACAGATATCGTAAAAAAATATTCCCAGCTTTAAAGGAAAGATTTAAAATTGAAAATCAGTTACAAAGTTAAAGCGATTTTTTTAAGATAAAAGGAACTTGGTTAATGATGGTATCACATTAAACAGCCTTTTTGAAAGCATATTGACCGAAGGCAGTTGCCAAAAATCATCGCAGATTGACACACTTAGCTTTGCAGTTAGTCAAAATCTATAGATGTATATTTTTTTATGAAAATGAAACAATAACTTTGTACAAGACCACAGATTTTAATTTAATTTGTATGACCGACTGGTTTCACTTAGTCTAAGCATCATCAGGGTACAAAATAACATAAGAGAACAAATAATAGAATAACATTTCCCTTAGTTCCTTTGGCCGTCTGCAAGTATAACTATATCAAGCTGTACCAAACTTTACCGAAGCCACCGACGAAACGACAACGTTCGTGATTCGTGCCTTTACAATTTACAAAGAATTAAAGTTTCCCGATTTAATTCCATAATGATTTGAGAATATATCACAGAAGAAGCCAGTAAATCCTGATGGAGTAGTTACAGAGAAGATGAAGTGGGTAGCGAAAGCTTTGTTATGTAAATAATGTTAGATTTAACTGCAAACGATCACTCTACGAATCCTTGAAACTTGTTTACAATAGATTTAACTTTGCATAATTAACGTATTAATATTATGGTGTTAACCCTTTCACTACCAACATTTCTAACGATTTAGAATTTTATCACACGACTAACGTATTCTGAAAAGTACATTAACGGACAAAAAAACAAAATGAAAAATTATTTTTTGCTATAAAACAATACTTTTTAATATCTAAAACTGGACCAACTTTAAAAATCTTCACTTACGAGAAGAAACGAAGAATGCTTAACTATCAAAGATCCGCTCTGATTTCATTATTTCATTGGGGTTATCTTTTTCTTCTCATATGGTAGATAGGTTGCGTGAGACATTTTGGATCCGTAAGGTTACATCTCTACAGTGGCCCCTCATGTGGTGCATTTAAAAAAAATAATGAACGATTAACTACACGTCGCTTTCCTCAAGGATATTATTGTAGCACGTGTCAACGACGTGCATTCGTAGTATAGGGAGAAACACTTCAAACACCAACAAAAGTATTATAACCAGTGCCTTAATTGTGGAGTCGCAGCGGAAATAACCCAGACGTGTGCACCAAGCCTTAATAACGCTAATCGACTGTATTGAAGTATTATGGAAGAGACAAGTAGGCTGCCACACTTCACTTCCAAGTAATGCACTGGTTTCAAAGTAAAATTCGAAAACGTACCGATGTTATGTTTTTTCAGGACTAAAAAAATTCTATAACTTATACAGTATATTTTCAAGAAATTTGCATAATTTTGGCCTCTCTGTTTTTAAATTTCACTCCACGAGTCAGTGGAATGACAGCGGCAGGTATGGGTTAAACCATTTAGTAAAAATTAATTAACCTGAAAGAAAAAAAAAACATTTCTTAAAGGAATAAATTTTACTGAATAAAATTCCTGATTATTTAGCTTTTAGCGAGCTGTTTAAACCGCGACTGCCAATCAAAAGCACTAATTCAATTCTGCCTTGAACTCACTGGAAAAGTGGTATTTCATTTTCCATAAAATGCTCTCTGAAAATGTCAGACAAAGCGGGTTTCAGTGCTTATTCCTCGCAAGAGCACTGCACTAGGTAAAACTCAGTTCAATCTACCCCGCCTACTGAAGAGGCGGGGGAGCGACAATCGTTAGTTAGCTTCCCTGCTTGCAAATTGAAATTGACGGGAAGTGTTACACGTAATGGGAAACAACCAGTCGGGCTATATCAAAAAGCGACAAACTACCTCTAGAAATATTTTACATACAGTGTAAAACTCGGGCGGTAAAGCATTTTCAATGAAATATTCTTGAATTACTGACATTTTCATTTGTCTAATGTAAATTACTGCATTATTATTAGATCCATTTTTAACTGCATTCGAAACCATGAAAATTGTATGCATTCTTATTTAAAGCAAATATTTTCTGTGGAAATAAGTATCTATAATACTTACTATATTGTCCCTTGACACTTTTTCTGAAACTTCCTTTCAAATAGTTAAATCAAGTGCTGTATTGGACAATATAGTCAAGACAAAGGTTTGCGACAGACCATCTGAACCTTTTTACCCCCGTAAACATGCTAATACCATTTTTCTAAAGATAACTTAATAATCGTGTTACTTTTTAATATGTTTAAGTTATTTTCCAGACTAGTATAACGTCTTATAATTTTTATTTGGCAAATATGGCAATCAAAAATAAATTACATATAATTATTATTAAGTTATTTTCTTATAGCTGGGTTCAGAGCCGGTGAACAACTTTGAGAAGGAGTATACGGGATGTAGCATCCTGATGATGATCCTATATGCCTGACGGCGCGATGGAATACTATACAAGTTGGCTCTATATCATCCTACATCAGTTAAGACAGTACAAAACCTGATTTCATTGTTTTTTTTAAAGATCTGTATACATGCAACAATCTAACAACCGGATAAATAGAACAAATTTATACAAACTGATTTTATAAATATCACTCAATCAACGTCGTTGCTGTCAATTCTCGGCAGTGCCACGAACAACGATAAATCGTGCCTTGGCAATCTGAGGGTTAATATAATAGTCTATGTGTAAATATTATTGCCACCATGAATTGTACTAGTCGGTGGTCCGAGTCGGCGATGCGTTCCTGTCATTGATCGGATACCGCGCGGGCAATTTTTCATCAGCCTTAGATCTGATCGATCGATCAGAGAGAGATTTGTTTCACGACAAGATCAGAGGGCTACCGAGGATGCCCGCTGAAGCCATCCTCGAGGACCTAAAAGCCCAAGGGTTCCCGGCAAACGTCGTGGTCGAGATGACCACACCGGGCTCCGAGTATCCACTATACCTCGCCCACTTCGGTCAACAGACCAATATAGGCCACCTCAAAGCTGCCGTCAGATACCTTTGCTACTACAAGGTATCTATGACAAAGTACCGCAGCAACCATCTGAAGCACGGTACCCAGTGTCACAGGTGCCAAAATTTTGGACATGGGTCCAGAAATTGCGCCCACGTCGCTCGTTGCGTCAAGTGCGGGGGAGCCCACACCACGACAGAATGCACCAAGATTGACAGAGAACAGCCTGTCGAATGCTGCAACTGTGGAGGAGCGCACCCTGCTACTTACAGGGAATGCCCGAAGAGAGTGGCATACATCACCGCTCTCCAGCGCAGAGGAAGAACCAATAGCGTCCCGCAGCGCAGGGCGCCAGAGGCTCAAGCGCTACCCCCGTCAGCCAGAGTGAACGATAGATCTTGGGCAAAATTCGCCAGTGGCGGCACGCCGAGCCCCCCAATACCAGAGCAGCGACTTGAACCGGAGTCCAAAAACATTCAACATTCTTCTGATGACGAGGACATCATGTCTCTTCTGCAAGGCCTCATCAAGGTCCGTGGAAGGTTCGCCACCTGCAAATCCAAAGTTGAAAAGCTGGTCGTCCTTATGGAACTACTATCCGACACCATCAACGGATAGTACAGCGTCAAAAGTCAAAATCGTTACGTAAAACGAACATCGTACGCCGAAACAACTAAAAATGACCTTCCACCAAAATGACCAGAACGATGCAGAGGAAGCAGCCGAGGCCGAGCAGCCGAGAACATAAAATACTTAACTTCAGTCAGGTGTAAAAGAAAAAAATAGCAAAAAGTTTAGAACTTCTGTACATCTTTTTCCTTACTTGAGGGTTTTTTATCCAGTTAAGACCTTTTCCCTAAGAAATCACTAATGTAAACTTAAATTCAGTCAATTAAATGCAACCATCACCAGATGGTGATAGTAATAAGGCCTAATGAGCCGCAGTACTAGTTAGATAGACATTATGAGGGGTATTTGTATATGGTAACCCCCAGCTAGTTAGCAGAGGATTACGAAAGAATCCATAAAATCAAAAAAAAAATCATCAGCCTTGAGTACTGGTGATTAATTGGATGTTTGATTAGGGTTGAGTAGAAACTTGATACCGTTCAACATTAGACACTCGTTCTTATCTACCAATTACTTTTTTCCATCCAATACTCGAGGGATAAATACAATCTAGTGTTTCACGAACATGTATCGTTAGCAATTTTCAGCAGCAACAATGTTCTTAGTTCGATTATTTTCTCTTAATTAAATTATAATAGTTCCATTTACCAAAACCATTTCGAGGGTCCGGAAAATCCAATATAAACATTATCGCTGATTCATTAAACGATCCTAATGAAAACAGATACGTTATGTTATAGCACAATGAATACCAACTTGCGTAGCGCTACGAGGCATCGAGGGAAGTAGAAGCGGTACTATATTACTGCTTTTTGATTAATGCCATTGGCCATAAAAGTTTAAGAATTTCGTTATTATAATTTATTTTAAGCTGTATATTATTGGTTCCATGAATCTATAAATATTTTAGCGAAGCGAGTTATGGTAGTCCGACTTAATTATATTCGTACTGATCAGTAGCTACCCGTGTCTTCATTGCTCAAGTAATAAAAGTTACACACTTGATCAGACTCTTTAGAAAAAAAATCACATAGTGTTCTAATAATTTGATTTTTGCTAAATTATAAAGCCTTTTATGTACAAAAAGGACCAGAAAATGATTTCAAAATTATGTATGCGCGTTTGTGTTCATCTCGAATTCTAGGGAATTATGGTTTTTATTGTTCAACTGTTGAATTTAGGATTTTTACTAGAGACCTCCAAAAGATTTCGCCTGAGGCGGTCTCTGTCCTCACTCCACTACCCGATTAAACATTATCTAATTTGTTGCACGAAGCAGCTCTTAATTTCCCATCCCCACCAAATGACACCGTTCGAGGCACAATATGGAGCAGGGAGCCGGTGGGACGAGTTCGTAGAACAAGGGGGGCAGAATTACAACAAAGGGTTTGGGAATCACGGCTGTAGCTGATAAATATAACTTCAAATTATCACGGGCATAGAATTTTAACTAAAAAAGTTTTAAAATTAATTAAACTCCAGCTTGCGTTTAGGGAGTGGGGAAATCACGTTTAAACGGAGAATCGCTTAGAAGTTGGAGCCACTTGAAATTCTTAAGGGAAGTCCATAAGAGTTTCCAATGCCGTAGATTTAAAATTAGTGCCGGGATATTTCGCGTAAAGAAGTAAGATCGAGGGTGAGTCCATTTACATAATGGCGTAGTGACGTAGGTAACTTCAGCGGACTGACATTCCACCGCGAATAATGAGACGACTTATTATTATTGCGACGGAATTTTCCAAATATTTTTCGATCGCAGATATGTGTTATTAGCAGTTTGCAGCCGCCGAGTTCTGTAATAAACTAAACGACTCCTGCTATTTCGCCTTTTCGTAATAATACTGCGAGAGTATTCCCGCTGACATGTGTATGGCTGTCGCTAGGCTCATGCACAATTGTACAGCCGTTAATATTATTTCGGTGTTCGAAGTTTTCAGGAATTTACAGCAAAACATCGGCATCGTTTTTCAGAGACCGGAAACGTCGTGGTCATTTGTCAGATTCCCGAAAACCGAGAGAACAATGGTGAGCGCACGTCAAAAGATTAATATTTTATTCGTTCCCAAAAGGACGAACCTGTGGAGGGGTGTACCGCCCGGTAAAAAAATATTATTCTGTTTGGAATCTTTGAGTCGAGTATCAATATGGGTTGCAAATACCTCATTTGAAATTCACAAGAGCGCTCGGGTTGCTGTTCCTTACTTTTCCAATATCTCGGCGGAGCGAAGAAAAAGGCATGTAACCGTTTCGGGGGCGGATTAGGGCGTGCGGCTTCAGTGTTTCCACGCGGGAGCCCCGGTAATGTAAAAACACTATCTGAACATGCAATTCGATGTTGGATAACATAACCTAATTCCAATTATTTGCCATCGAATTCATAGGGAAAATGAATTTCAACCTGACTAGGGTCGGGTTGCTTCATCTTTCAATCGTGGTTTAACCAAATATTTTTTAAACTCTGCACTGACAAACAATGTCTAAACCATTGCTAAAAGTTGAAACAATCCGACCTTACTCACGATAAATATAATATAATTTTAAGCACGAATATGTGTTTTAGTTTTTTAAAGAAAGGCAAGCATACCCGGGTTACGAATAAAAAAAATGATTTCTCCTACTTTCATGATTATTTATTTATATAGTAACGGATTATTGTAAAATTATTAAAAAAAAAAAAACATAACACGAAATGGAAAAAAAGAGCAACAGCGCATACATAATATTTTAATGAAGCAATTACAAAAATAGCACAAAGATATACATTTGAAAGAATCCAAGTCGAAGCCTGAATAAGGTTTTGGTAGAGTCGTAAAGAATGACCGAAAATCAATTATAAGCGGAAAATATTGGTTGTGCGATGGTGGAAGACTTTGAGTATTGAATCCACAACGCCTAGATGAAAACCCAACGCATTTTTCCACTCAGCTACTAACCGATCAGATTAGTAGCCGAGATCGTTAAAAAGAGCTAATCCAAGACCTCACTAGGAATGATAATGTTCTCATAATAACACTAATACTTATCGATGTAACAAATAACTTCTTCAAAGCTCTATAGATTAACACCTGAGGAGACTACATAAGATATCTGGACTGTCAACTATGAAATAATAAAATAGTTATTGTTTTATCTTTACCACAAAAATGGGCACCAGCCGTCAGTGCCAAGCAATACAGAACTGAAGCTCACTTTAAATCCACCTCTACCTGTTTTCAAAACCTTCTAAATCCAGCCTGGAACCTGGAACTATTTCCACGTAGGGTCTTAGGGACCCTAATCCGCTACTGTAACAAACTACATCGACGGGGCGAACTGTGTTTGTTCAATACATACGGATTTGCGAGTAGCAACCAGTCGATTTGTCAGTCTTTTTCCCATTATGAAACGGCACGATTTAGCGAGCAGTGAAAACGCCTAAGTATTTTTGCATGTGCCGCCGCCACTGAAGAGATAAAGCGATAGAAGTGTATTGTGAACACCGCACTAAGTTCCATTCTCCCCTACTTCGGGTGAAATTGATCAGACATTTTCAAAAACGTCATTTTTTTCTTGAACAGATGATCGTTTCACTGGCCTTTCTGAGGCCTAGGAGTTGAGAGGTCTCGCACAAATCGGCAACACCAGTTTTATTTCAAATCGGTTAGTATCACCTTCTAGATATTACCCGTTCGGTGGCCAACGCTAACTCGCCGAATCTGCTGGAAGTGATAAGCTTTTGTTCGAGCCATTCTTCGGGAAACAAACGGCATTATTTTCGAGAATCACGCATTTATATTGAACAAAGAATTTCCATTGAATGGGAAGAATTGGGTTTGCTGAGCAATGATTCGCTTGAGAGGAGTTGCAACTCGTATATCTAATTTAGGGGTGCAAAGAAGATTTTTCAGATTGCTGCGGATAGAAAGATGCTCGGCAGGATTGCCAACCTTCTCCAGCTTCAATCGACCTCCGTAGTGGAGCAGTAAGCTCATTGACTCTGAACCGAGAGGTTGCATAAGTTAAGGGGTTTATTTAACATTCAGAAGTAAAATATAGAAAAAATTAGAACCTAATACAACTTACATCAACGTATGGTAGATACACTTATCGCCCTGTTGGCAGACTACGTCGGGTGGAAACGTCGTTTGAAATGGCTGTAAGTTATATCAGGTCTGAAAAGCTAGGAATTTTCCACCCTTCTTCAAACCTTTTTCTTTCTTCTTCCGACTTTCCTTAAAGTAACAACCTTGGAGTAAAAATATATATGGAAAGGGAGCTAAATATTTTTACCCAACTTATACAAAATACGATAAATCACGTGATGGAGAAAGAAACAAGACGATTTGTCACATAATATCGCACCACTGTTAGGTGTAAGCATGTCTCCGGCAACTCCACTCACTACGTTTTGTTATGCGACACAACTCTACGGTTTTTGAGGTTATATTCAATATTTTTGTTGATAACAAAACTGTGAAAAAGTGGTTATACAAATAAACAAAACATGACGACATGTTCTATGTATGAATGGATGTAAAAAGGTGTGTCCACGAAAACTCTAGCCACGCACGAATCAGGAAAAAATCAACGATCCTGACTACACTGTTTCGCAAAGCTATCCCTACTGGTATATTATTGCTCTGAGCTATCAACAATCCCCATTTTGGATGTGGATTCTCCAACTAGCTCCGAGTTGTTAATCATTTTGTGTGGTATCACATACAAAGCTATCCCCCCTGATATATTATTACTCTGAGCTAACAACAATCCCCATTTTGCATGTGGATTCTCCAACTAGCTCCGAACTGTTAATCATTTTGTGAGGTATCACATACAAAGCTATCCCTCCCGATATATTATTATTCCGAGCTAACAACAATCCCCATTTTGCATGTGGATTCTCCAACTAGCTCCGAACTGTTAATCATTTTTTGTGGTATCACATACAAATGCTAGTGGGAACATGTTTCTGTGTACACGTTTCTTATAATTTCTAATTTTGAAACTGTTAATTCGTCGTGGAATTCCATTTTAATGATTTAATATTAATAACTTTTTTCCACTTTTATTTTATGACTAGACTTGTTCCAGCCTATGACGGTTATCTTCACACTAGTCTGAAGATGGCCGTCACAGGCTGAAACCGGTCCAGTCATAAAATAAAAGTGAAATAAAGTTATAAATTTGTTTTATTAAATCATTGCACGTTTCTTCTTTCGTGAAAAACGATAATTTCAGTAAAATTATGACTTCCAAAGAAGAAATTAGAATAGTTGAAACATTAGTTTAATGCAATCTTCGTGCTCAAGCCTCATTTATACATACGATATTCTGAGTTAATTATCTAATAATGTTCCCAGTCCGCCGTAGAGCAGTTAAAACAAAGTGAATTTTAGTAACTAAATAATAGCGAGGCGTGTCGCTCCGTTCCGCAGCCTTTGTGGGGTCTTCCGTGCAGTTTCTCCGGGAATATTATTACCACGTAACTTACCATTTGTGGGGAAGCAATGTGCTTGTCGGTTAAGCATGGTATATATTTATAGCGGCGTATGAAGCCTCCGCTGAACGCTTAGAGTCAATTTAACCATCTCAAGTTATTAGAAGTAGGAACGTTACAAACTTAGTGTTAGTGGTGTTGATGACATATTTTTTTATAGAGTTATCAACTACGCCATGGAGATATTCCAGTTAATACTATTTGTTATTTACCATTGCAAAAATTGAGTCACCAACGGTTCTAATTAAATAAACATACCGATTGCGTTTGTATCACGCGACACTCATTTATATACTAACAGACCATTGTCCAATTAGAACATAAAACGGGAAAAAAGAGCAACACAGAAAGAACAGCAGAAACGTAATATTTTAATGAAGCAATGACAAAAATAGGACTAAAATATATTATGCAATTGAAAAAAAAACATTCAAGTCAAAGCCAAGGTCAAGTCAAAGTTTTGGTAGAGTCGTAAAGAATGACAATTTTCATTTAGACCATGGCTTGAGTTAACAAGTCTCGACACTCTTGAGAGTGGAGCATGATATCCATAATTAGTAGAGTGATGATTGAGGAACAGCAATTCATTGTTTCTGAGTCTACGACAGTAAATGTTGAACTGGATGAGTTGCAACAAATAATGAAACAAACGATTTTATAAAACAAATTTAGAACTTTATTCCACTTATTTAATTTTTTGACTGGACCGGTTTCAGACTATAACGGCCATCTTCAGACTAGTACAGGTTGTTATTATCCCATGGCTTATGTACTATTTTTAGGGAAGTCAGGGGTGGTAAATTATATTCATCGGTATTGTTGCATGATTTTACAAGTTACAGGGTATAAGTTACTTTTAATTTATTATTCTATTTACCTATGTGGTATAATTTTTTATTTAAGATAAGTTACAGTTGTATTTCTACAAATATGATTTTACAATGTATTTATATAATCAAAGGTTGGTGAATACAGATTGTTAATGAGTTTACTTTGGGTTTTCCCATCTTGAAATGGAATTCCACCACGAATTAACAGTTTCAAAATTCGAAATAATGAAACAAACCTTTTTTTTGTAAATGTGCATACTGTTCAAGAGTCCCTATTGCCCGTATGTTGTGAAGGACGTGGGTAAAGGGAGGATTGTGAAGTACATTCCAACATGGCAATATCAATGACGGAGCGGTATGTTTCTTGGCTCTTAAACAAGACGTTGCAGGTTCGAACACGATATGGGCAGGTTTTTTTACATACGGAATATAGATAAAAGTCGAAGGGAGTGGAATATATATATATATTTTTTTAATTTTATTTTTTATTGTAAATACCACACAAAAGTCCTGACTGCTCCAAACCGTCAAGAGCCAGTGAAACTACGGCATCCCCAATTGGGGTATGTTGTGAGGCTGAAGGTAGTGGAGAGGGGAAGGAGATGGGGAAGATGAAGGTTCGGTAGATAATAATTGGGTAATAATAACTGCGTCGGTCTCGACACATAAATTTCCTAGTGGGACAGACACGAAGCTATTCCTTAAATTTTGTATTTACCAAGATAAATAATAAATACACGAGTATATATATCGCACTGTTGAGACAAAATTCTCCAGGTACGAAACATTGATGGAAACGACTTTAGTGACTAGTTCTAAGTAGCCAGAAATTCCTTAACCTTCCTCTTATCATTCTCCCCCTTAATATTTCCCAACATTAAGGATGGCATATTCGTAAAAAATATATACTGCCAGCGGTCAGTTAGGACCGTAATTGAGTAAAATGAACATATTAAATTAATGAATCAAATCACATTGAAGTATCGAACTTCATCCAACTGATGGGCAATTCGTCTCTCTAAAGTCGTTTAAAGCGTAACGTTGAAAGTGGTAGTTTAAAATTCAAAATTGCCCATCAACAGGAGCAGTGCTGGTAAACGGAACGGTGTCCCACCATCCGGGAATGATTGATCTCCCATCGATGCGGCCGTCGCTCCACTTCCTGCTCACCCCTGCTTCGACCCGAAGCCGACACACATTGATCGAAATGAATTAAGAACTTGAATTAATTGTTGTTCTAGGAAAAAAAAGAGCTGTGTGTAAACCAGTCCACTTTTTACATGTATTTATTCATCCGTAACAAGGTTTGCAAAATAGTGTTCCATAATCGTTGTATTTTCTCACAAAAAAACTTAACTGATCCAAATATGAAAAAGCCAGAAAATAAAAAGACAATGGTCACAACCGATTTTATTTTATTTTATTTCGGTTGTGACCATTGTTTTTTTTTAATGTTTTTTTCTGTTTCATATTTGTGTTTAATATTTTTGATATTATTTACATACAAAAAAAAACACAAGCATTAATGCTTTAAAGTAATTTTCAATTTCAATAATTAACTGATTTAATTTATTTTAGAGAAAATATTATGGATCTGAAAAATACAAAACAATTTCGTGTGTGAACGGAAGAACGGAATGAGTAGAAAAAAATCAAGTTTTGAGTATGCAGATTTTTTCCTTAGATACAATCGAGCAAAGAAAAATGATATGAGTCAGAAAATAAAGTAATGTGCTATTATTAAAAATAAAATAAAACATGCGACTTATGACAAGTTACACACAAAAATTTGAGAATTTTGTTTTGGTTTTCAGAACATCTGTGTTTGTTGACAAATTCCGTTTTTCCTTGGGCACCCAGAATTACCTATATGATACAAAAACTGGAGTTTTTATGTTAAGATTAATATTTTTATTTATTTTCCAGTGAGACTATGGCATTCCTGATTGGGGATGTGAGGTTGAAGGCAGTGGGGATGGGAAAAAGACGTGGAAGGTTGGGAAGTACCAGGCTATTCAGAGCTGGTCACCAAACACGGCTAAAGCCATTTCAAGCAACGTTTCAATTCTTAATAGTGGTCTTTCACCAGGGCGATCCTTGGAGAGTCTACCACTCTGGGACGTGCTGCAAATATACTAATTATTATTTTATATGAATTAAATGTGTTATGACACATATTAATCAAATAAAATTTATTTGCGCACGCCGGGTTTGAACTCGCGTCTTTTAGATTCGTAGCCGAGCGCCTTATTACTCCACCACGCAGGCCATAAGATCGGTTTCTGACCTTCATTTAACAGACCAACTATTTACTAACGTTTCGAAGCCACTACCAATGACACAATAGTTCCCGAAGTCGCTTAACTACAACTATGACCTATTAACCGATTATACAACACATTAAAATAAAGAAATTAAAATGGTAAACAGTATCATAGAAATTGTTTTCATACGAGTTTTAAAAACCCTAAATAAACTTTTTTCATTTCACCCACCGTGCTGCGACTGGGAGCTCATTTGACCGTGGCGTCATGAACCTTCCGCACTATTACGCTTCGGTTAGCGGAAGAACGTCTATATATGCATACGTCTATGTATAATATATAAATGTTCGGAAGCGAAAAAGACCGAAGAATAATACGCATTTCAAATTTGACTGTCAACCATTTCTCAGAAGCTCTCAAATTGATGTGCAGTTGTAAAACAGCGTACCTACGTTTAAGTCTTTCGCTACGTTCGTGTTCCGAATGAACAAATTGCCCCATAAAATGGGAGCAGAATATATGCATAAGCATTTACCGAGAGCTTTGAAGAATTCAGCAGAACAGAGGAATTTAGTGTTCAGATACTTTTCTATTTGCGGAATTTCACAACTGTGCATTTGCAGCCAATACAACTAATAAAGTTGACGCATTTTCTCAAACAACGTACACCGTTATTATCAGGCAAACGATAAAATAACAGCCGCTGTTCCCAATCCAACTTAGCAAACGTTTAGCCGACATTTTGTCTAAACCGTGTTTAAAGCACAATGACGCTCTTTTCAGCGCGACCTTTGCTTAACTTAGGCCAATCCGGTGCTTAAATTAGGGAATTAAACACCAAGACTTTAGCCCGCTAACCAAGGGGGAAGTTTGATATATTGTCAATACAGTAAAACGTGAAATTTGCGACGTTTGCGTAATTCTAAATACTTATTTATTTATATACAATACTAACAAATTATAGACAAATTATAAAAAAAAATACACAACACGAAATGGAAAAAAGAGCAACAGAGAAAGAACAGCACATACATAATATTTTGATGAAGCAATTTCAAAAATATACATTAGAAAAAGCATTCAAGTCAAAGCTAAGGTCAAGTCAAGATTTTTGTAGAGTCGTAAAGAATGACAAATATCATTTAGACTAGTACCAACAATTCCAAGACCATGGCTTGAGTTAACAATCGATATTCTGGACAGTGGAGAATGATACCCATAATTAGTAGTGATGATTGAGGAACAGCAATTCATCGTTTCTAAGTCTACGGCAAGGAATGTTGACCTGGATGAGTTGCAACAAAGAAGGTGAGTCAATAATACAATTAATAATTTTGAAAATGCAAATTAAATTTTTTCGACGCTTTTCTTATGAAGAAATTTAAAACTTTTGAATATTTCCTAAACAATAAGATATGGGTATTGTGATATAACGATACTTTGTGTAAATCAGAATGGGCAGTAGAAATATACAATAATTTTGGCATACATATGGAAAAAGACAGCGTCAGAGAACTAAGAAAATAACCGATTTCAAATGTCGTAATGCATTATTTACGAGCAAATATATTTTCGAGATTGAGATAGAACTGACATGAATATAAGAATTTATTGAGAGATATTTGACAATGTGTGTTTATTTATACCAATATCTAAAGCCAACAATTTATTCACAATGAAAGCAAAAAGTATTTGGTTTATGAAATATTGCATTAAAAACCTTTAATATTGATGTCATTGTTTGTCTATAGAATGCCGAGATCGGTGGGCGGAGCAATGAATAATAAATAAGGGAGTCGCAGAATCTAAGTAAACGTTGGTAACAGGCAAATAGAAGTTACATTTTCACTTAACTGAGTCGGAACATAGCAACGGCTTGTAAAATATTGGCAACACCGACCGTAACTGTTGTAAATTGTTACTTTCAAAAACGACTGAACGTGTGAGCGGAACATACTCGTAGTATATGCAATTTTACTGAACGACTTCCCCCAATCAATTGAATTGAAAGGACGTTTGATAGTCACTAATAAATAATTGATCAATATGTATATTCAGGGTGGAACACAGAAAAAAAACCCTGATTATTACTGGTTTTTTGAGTGGTTTAAATGATGTGACTATAATAATTTATTTTAATGTGTTATTGGACTTTTTTATTATTCTACGAATAACAAATACATAATGCACTTACTTTGCTACCCGGTTTCGACCAAGTTATAATTTTTTATGTATTTGTTGTTGACTAAATAGAAAAATATAGAATAAAAAAAATGGCATTCTGTTTCAATTTTTACAAATGGACAATTTGAAGTTTCATATTTGATGATGGAAATAAACATTGAAAAATCCGGGTGTCAATTTGTCCGTTCATTTAGTTTTCTGCATTTACGGTACAGGTACTATTTCGTAGTTCTGAAAATCAATAATACAATACTAGTGCTTCCATTTCATTTGAAATTTCAACTCAAATGCACAGTCATTATAGACGGTGTCCGAACACTCGTGGTACAACGTTAGCATCTGCATCATATACGAGTAGATAACCCAAAGAAACATAAGTTTTTTTTAAATTTTTATCAGAGCATTTATACTTTAAAATAAAACTTTTTACCTCTTTTTTCGGAACTTTAGGGTTAAAAAACTATTGGAGCCGGGTCTATGCTTTGACACACAGAGATACAGAGGTAGCCCAGCCAAGGCAAGTGAAGTCAGTATTGTAAGAATTTTAACTGACTTCTCTAAAAAGGCGCGGCTAGGGATTTCATAGCCACACCTTTTTTACAAACGTTTTAGTACATTAGGGTTGCCACAAATCATTTTAATTAGCTTGATCTTGAATTTGAAATAAAAAGTGAATACATGAAGCATAACAATTATATTATTGAATCATCGCTATTTTCCACGTGGACCCATGAGGTATAGCTTTTACCAATGGTGAAGTTTTGTAAACTGGATGACAGAACTTTTATTTACCTCTTTTTTAAATTACATTAAGTATTTGATAGAATACATTAAAAAACTTCTTTTATATCATATTTAATCGTATGTCGGTGATATCATACAGAATTTCATCACCGTTCAACCACTCGTTTTTGGCAGGTTTCCCATCGGAAAATTACTAAATACACACAGATCCATAAATTTATATCTTTAAAGTATTAATGTTTTGAGACAAGAGAATATTACGTAAGTGATCAAAGTTGTAAATTTTACATGAATACAAAAAGTGTGGTAATTACCTCTAAGATTTCTTGTAGTATTATTTAATTATTTTCCGAAGGCCTAATCCCAAATATAGAAAAAATATTTATAATTTTCAAGGAAGTATGAGATTGATAAAAATGGTTAGTAAGATAGTTTTTTTTTTTTTTTTAGGTTTTTTACATTTTATTTAAACAATAATTATTATTATTTTTAAATTATTAAAAAAACAAGTTTTTGTCCGGTTAAAATCTTCATTTGAAAAATGTTCTAAACAGACAGTACTGTGGAACTTGGGAATCCAATCTCCCCGCTCTATCGCCTTATCTCATCTTTTGGGAATCTTAAAAATAGTTAATAAAAAAAAACGTTTATCACAGCCCCTTAAAACATACAAATATTGTACAAAAAAACGTCAAAAAGCAAGATATGGGTCTCTCTCTGACACACACATATTCCCGCCCGTGTAAGTAGATAGAAAGAGACAAATATATATTTAAGAATACGGTTACTTTTTTGTGTAGCCGAATTGTTCTCGCCTACAAGTCTGAGATCCGGCCACTTTGGATATAATTTTGTAAAACAAACAAAACAAAACGATACCAAAAAACACCATTTAAATGATTTACAAATACAAAACGTATAACATAACGTTTGCTTAAATAAGAGTGAAAGTTTATAGTTAATATAATGTACATATATACTTATATAGGTACTTGATAATTCGATAACCACGATAGTAACGCGCTGTCATAAATATTTTATAAACTACGAATTAACGTGTGAAAAGTAATGTGTTTAACTGATTTTTGATGTATTTATACATGCATTCATAGGACATGTCAACGTAATGCTTGGTTTATTTGTATAACCACTTTTTCACTGTATTTTTTCAATGTAAATATACGACATAACCCTCAAAAGCGTTCGCATAACAAAACCACAACAGAAGCAATATTAAATGATTTATATAGTCAACACATTTAACAAAACGAATAGCATAACGTGTACTTAGATAATAATGGACGTTTATAGTATTTATGTACTCAATGATACGATAATTCAAACGCGATGTCAAAAAATATAAAACACTACGGGCTTACCTGTGAAAAGTTATGCTTTTAATACCATTTTTGGTTGTATTTTTACATGAATTCACAGAGCATATAGACATGTTGATCTTAGAACATCCTTACGTTCCGTTCAAGCCGTCAAAAAAATGTGTTGTCTCTTTTTCTCTCATGGTGTATGACGTAAAAACAGGGAGAAAGTAATTTATTATTATTTAGGATGGGTTGGGTAATACAAATTAGCTATCCCTCCATTAGATTCTTACTCCGAGCTTTGACACATTTCATAAGACAATACACATTTCATAAAAACCCCGTAGTGACCGAATACTTAAATTTGACAAAAAACCCAACCTCGGACTTAATTAACCCGAAAACGAAAGCTCAAATAAAAAAGTAAAAAAACAAAGATTGCTCCAAACGTGACCTAGATTCACAAGTCTCGCATTTTTGAAAATATTTGGCTGATTTTTATGGTGCCTTTTTCATGAAAAAAAAAATCACCGCAAGGGCACTTTCCAGCTTAATTAATATAACCAATAACTTAATCAATAAGAATATTAACCTGTGGCGAATATATTATAAATCTGGACTTAGAACTAAGACTTAAAATTAATGGCCTTCAACTTTTTTCATAGTGAAAACCGCACAAGAGTCCCAACTGCTCCCAACCGTCTGGAGCCTCTCCAATTGAGGTATTTTGTGAGGCTGAAGGTAGTGGGGAGGGGAAGGAGATGGGGAAGAAGAAGACGGGGAAGAGGAAGGTTAAAGAGTACCGGGCTATTCAGATCTGGTCACCAAACACAGCTAAAGCCATTTCAAGCAACGTTTCTATTCTGAATGGTTATCTTTCACCAGGGCGATACTTAGAGTATCTACCAGTCTAGAACGTGCCGGAAATATGCTACATTTTATTTTATTTGAATTAATTGTGTTATGACAGATATTAATCAAATAAAATTTATTTGCGCATGCCGGATTTGAACCTGCGACCTCTAGATTCGCAGTCGAGCGTTTTACCACTCGACCACGAATGCCGTCAACTAACACTTATAGCTAGTGATTGACAACTAAGTTCCATAATTAGTTACTACCAACATATGATTTTTTTAATTAAATGTACAAATTATCCAAATATCATTATTATTACTATTACACCACGAGTTTCCCGACATCGTGTATTTTGCATAAAATACAATATTGATGACAAGAATAATAAATACCTAATCATTATGGTAATTATTACTATTGTCACTTGAAACGATTTGTCCGCTGTAGGTCACTGGTAAGAACCGATCAAAAACAGATATTGCTGTCAATGACGCGGGCTTAATATCCAACGTGAACGATGGATTAAATTAATATAATATTGTGTATTAGACCCGATCATTCAACAAAATGACAACAGCAGGAAAATCACGGAGACGTGGAATTGTGGGGAGGGTCGGTTTACCCACTAATCATTTGGGATATATGACCAAATTCTTGTTCGATATAATTTGAACAATGCCGATTGTAAAACAACAAAAAGTATTATATTAAATTAGAATCAACTTTGAAGCTTTTATGCTTATTATTTATATCTGAATAATTTAAATACTATCAATAATCCTAACGGTCGCAACCGATACTCGAATTTGGAAGCTCTACTCTATCCGGGAGTAACTATTTAATCAATTCAGCCACCAAAACCTTATAGGAAACCGGCATTTTAATCGATCTCATTCTTTATTTTAAAAATTATTAATATCTTTATTTCAATTTTTAGTAAAATAAAAAATAGATAGTTTATCCAAGACACCATCTAGGTATATAATATGTGCTCGTGTAGAGCTTTGTATAACATACAAAGATGGCAGCATAAATCGAAAGAAAAATTAAAATAAATAATATTAATAAATTTCAAAATAAAGGATGAGATCGATTAAAATGCCGGTTTCCTATAAGGTGTCGGCGGCTGAATTGGCAGAAGCGTTACTTTCGGATAGAGTAGAGGTTCCGAGTTCGTGTCTCGGTCGCGACCGTTATATTTTTTCCGTTTCATATTTACATTTGGGATTATAGATATTATTTCAATAATTAATATTCATTTATTATTTATGTCACTTCAAAATAAATAAAGAGTAAAGTATCTATCTTACCGCGTCATGAAAATTACACAGTAGGCCACTTTCAACGTTTTGACCGGTTAGTAACTGAGTGGACAAATGCGTCGGATTACCGCCCGGGCGCCGTGGGTTGAATTCCTCTGCTGGCTAAGTCCTCCATCATTCCACAAGCAATATCTTCCGCTTATTATGATGGTAGTTTTTCAAATATTGTCAGGTTATTCGTAACCCGGGAATGTTTGTCTTTCTATAAAAAATAAAAAAGAGCTATTTTCAGGTCGATAATTCATTTCTATTGAGAGTTATGGACTTTTTATATAAAAAAATAAGAAATTCAGTAAAAAAACATTAAGACTTTAAAGATTAATAAACTGTTTTTGTTTAACACAATGTTCATATGTTTGCCCCTGACAAAATCCTATACCGATCGGGACGCCATTGCGGAGTATTGAAGATAGATTGACAACTACGGTGGTTGCCTGATTCAAAACCGTACGGAGCGTTTAACAATTCAAATCAGGTCCATTTTTACGAGAAAAAATACATTTTCAAAAATATATTAACCCTTAAATGCATAAGGTGGCCTAAAGGCGGGAGTTTTTTTAAACGAACGTATTTTCTCATATAAACACACTGTCCCATAATTGACTCGTGCAAATTTGTCAATTAACTTAGTAAAATATAAAATTATTCAATGTTGTTTTTTTTACCTACTCAATGCATAATACTTTCTCTATGTTCGTTTTATGTTCACTCTCAAAACCACCCCAAAATTATTGTTTTTAGGTATTAAAACAAATTTTATTGCAGATTTTTTTCAGATCAAAGGGAAAATATGTGCATTTAGGGGTTAAAAATATCAATATTACTATGAAAACATACTTAAAAAAACTGGGATTTAAATCGGGCGGAGAACATTGTAAAACAAATACTAGATTTCGTAATTGTTCAATTTAAAAAAGGTGAAAACCAGGAAGAAGCCGGTATGAAAACGTAAGCCCAGAGTTCAATACTAAAATACTTGAAACAACTTTAAAAAAAAAATCATCAAACACAAGGCAATTTCAGACTCCTAGGTTTTATAGTAAATCAACCAACAAAACGCAATTAGCGTGGCTTAGTATTTGCAAAGCGTTTGGCGGTAATTTTTAAAAGGCTCACTTGGCGCATCATTAGAGAATAATTAGCTTATGGCCTAAAGTCATTTTATCTCAATCAAAGAGCTCACACGGAATCGTAATTAAAATTTCACACCAACACAAGGGGATTAAAATATAATCCTTTAAACCGCGATACCTCATGGATATTCATGTAACCTAGGCAGTATACAAACGAGTATAATATAATCCATCAACGAACTTTAAGAACAGTCTAGTAATTTTAATTAACTTTGACTAAAATAGGATAAGATTTGGATGGGCTGCCTTTTAACAAACACTAAATACTTTCAGTATTGCCCTGATGAAAGACAAATTCACTGTTTAAAATGACCTTAGTCATGTTTGCTGATCAGGTCTTTTTTTTTGCAGAGAATACCGCACAAGAGTCCCAACTGCTCCCGATCGTCTGGAGCCAGAGGGGCTATATAGCAACCCCGATCGGGGTATGTTGTGAATTTGAAGTGAGGACGAGAAGGAGATGAGGAAGATAAAGGAAAGGAAGTATCTTGCTATTCAGATCCGGTCACCAAACACGGCTGGATATTTCAAGCAACGTTTCGACTCTGAATGGTGGTCTTTTACCAGGGCGATACTTGGAATTTCTACCATCTGAATAGCCGAGCACTTCCCAACCTTCCTCTTCCCCATCTCTTTCCCATCACTACTCCTTTCAGCCTCGCGACATCTGGCTTCATACAGTCGGGAGCAGTTCGGACTCTAGTGCAGTATTCACATTTAAAATCTTATAATAATAATCATAATCATTATTTAAATATAGTTTACGGTAATAAAAAATATATATATATTTAAAATATCTTTAC
Source organism: Drusus annulatus (assembly GCA_022651775.1). Classification (NCBI taxonomy): domain Eukaryota; kingdom Metazoa; phylum Arthropoda; class Insecta; order Trichoptera; family Limnephilidae; genus Drusus; species Drusus annulatus. Next base: position 130,196 of record JAGWCC010000966.1, read on the forward strand.
ATGGGGACCAGTGTACATGTAATAAACACAGTAAATTAAAAATGATGTATAGACTATTATAAGTATTCCCTTAATATATATAAACTTAGTTTTGGTATAAATTAATTATTTAATTATTATAAAACAAGAAGACTCTTCAACACATCCGAAAGTGTATATTTAACAAACGTATACTCCAGTAATCTCACCAAGAACGTTGTGTCGAAAATGCCCACACCACAAAGCCTCGAAAACTGCCATGCTAGGCATCACCTTGCAGGATATAAATACGAATGGCCGCATAAGGAGTAAGTCTAAGCTGGTCGACATTATTTTTAACCCCACGTAGAACTAAGCTGGGGCACGTGGAACGACTTACAGATGACCGTTGAACTCACAATATCATCAGACGGTGACCTTGGTTAGGAACGAGAAGCAGAGTTTTGAAAAAATTGCCTTAATCAATAACACTGAAGAGTTACACTTGTAACACTGAAATGTTTGACGCTATCATAGACTGACTAATCTCTTACCAGCGCAACTTACGCTCAGGTCAAAATTGTATAGATTTCTTGAAATAATTTAGTTTGAGTTTTATTTTAGTTATTTGTACATTAAAGTTTACAAGCTAACTATTTATACCTCATATCCTTTTGACAATATTAAAAACAACTAATTATTTTAACTTATATACTACTTGATATTACATACTAATGGATTCTATATGATTCTTACAAATTATTTTTAATTTATTAATTGGTGTAATTTTGATGGTTTCCGGCAGCGCATTATAACATTTTATCATTTTATAGAGTAAACTGTTTTGAGTATTTGATTAATTCTTTTTTGGTAGTCTGATTTCTTTGCACGTCCTTATATTATGTCTGTGAATATCTATGTTATGAATAATTCAAATAATTATTAAAGACTTGGAGACAACATTTATTGCAATTGTTCTACATTCATAGAATGAGTCGCAACGTGGTGGAGTAGAACTAATTAGCATTAATGTTTTTCAACAAAAATAAAGAACATTAGGTAATTTTTTCAAAATTCTATTTAGTTATAAATATAATATCAGGACTGCGTCTTCCAGATACTCGCTTGTACGGTTACCTAGATTGCGTGTAGTTGGTAAAATGAACGAAGAGGTGGCTAATGTATTTAATTGTGCGGGACGTAGATACAAGAATGATATAATATTATTTCGTTGATGTAAAGCCAAAGGGGTTGAAGCGCCATTTTGGGAAGTTAACACCAGAGCACTTTTGTTTTACAATAAAATTCATAAGTCTTCAGTACCTGGTTGGATTTAAAAAAAAAAGTTAACCCAGGTAATTCAATGCTCCCACTGAGTTACCTAAAGAGACGAAAAGCTAAAAAAGTTCCAAATTTGTGTCGCTTGAGTCAAGCCATCTCCCAAATGGTAAATATATTTTAGGTGGCTGAAGAGCCACAAAAGTCTTCGGAATCAAACGAGAGTCAGAATATTCAATGCAGAAAAAAATACCAAAAACTGCATATTTAACTATTTTTTTACCAAAGTGTCGCTTAAGCCCTTTTACCTTTCCAGCGACGATAAATCTTCAATCAATATTAATTTAATGTAATCAAACATTATTTTTTTCTATTTTATTACTATTCGATCTTTCATGTGAGCTAATAATTTTTCACTTTTTTAACTATCAAATGTACCTTTATATGTAAAAGCCCACTTGGGCGTATACATTAAAATACATAAATAAAAACACAGTTATGCAAAGCGCCCTTGTGGTGCTTTATTTATGATCATCGCTCGAGTGTGCTTTCAGCATAAACAGTGAATTTCAGTCACGTACAAAAACAATTACGCAAAGCGCATTTACCATAAACAAATAAGCAAGCAGCGAAAACATTAACGACAGGCGAGAAATTCGATCTGGGACTTTGGAAAGTTGTCGTCTTTGAGAGATCAGTTCGAGTTGTTTTCCCGTTTAACGAAGAGACAAACGCCAGTGGCCGGGGGAAGCGATCGCTGATCGTTATAGCCGTCGTAAGCGGTGAAATAAAACAGGCAGGCTAATTCGACAGCGGCTCCAGGTCCCCGGGGACTCGGCTTTGTAATGCTATCTCTTCTAAGATGTTGGGCACTGATCAGGAAACGCTGCGGTACTTAATCGTAGTTGTTGGGGCCGTTTTGTTTAACAGCATTTTCATTTGCGTAATGTTCGCAGCCGAAATCTTATTTGGCTGTGAATACAAGGAACAGATTAACAAAATTAAATTGACTTCCTCAATGGGTAGATTTTTTCGAAAGGCAACTTTGGGAAATATTTTTTTTTAAATGTAAATGTTTTTCGAAATAATCTCGATTCAGAAATATTGAAAAAAGTCTGGTGGTATTTTGGTATTTTGGTATTTTAGGCTTAAATCCACACCAAAATTAGTACGACGAAAACATTCGTACAAAACATAGAAAACTCAAGCAAATTCTTCGGAAGGATTAACCTTCCCAACATGCAGCCATTTTTAGCATAAATTATATTAAAAAAAAAAATCACCAAAATTCCTATTTCAACAACCATAAACTTAACATCGTGATGAAAGAGAAAGGGGCCTTATTGGCCCGGAGCTCTGTATGCCATAATTACAAAAAGACAAAAGGACATCAAAATTATGAATGAACCAGGCACCGTGTACGTTATTTTTAAGTTGTCGATAAAATTCGCTTCAAAATCAATACATTTATACCTAGTGAAATCAGAGTAATAACTTTGTATATGACCACAGATTTTATTTATTTTTTATGACCGACTGGTTTCGCTTAGCATAAGCATCAACAGAATACAAAATTAAAGTACACAAAATTTAACAAAAATATGCTGTTATATATACATACAGAAGGAGAACACAATATAAAAAAGAATTAGAAAAAAAACAATATATAAACATTTAAAATATAACAAAGGAACAGAGAGAAAGATACAGATAATATGAAATGAAAGAGGCAAAACGTCAAATGAGAAAGTGATTAAACAATAATGAGAAATTTTATGAAATATACCTAATACTAGACAACTGGACCAATTTAACTGTTTATTAAGAATACGACTATTCATTTAAATGGCTTTTTTATTTCTAGTGCTTCTAAATTATATAATCTGGTGCCATGACTATTTTTAGGGAGAATGTAAGTACCTGTTTTTGAATTATCACCTTTTATTGAAGGTATGATCTTTTTCAATAAGATGATTTGCGAATTCTATTATACAATTGAATTGTACACCTTTATTCTTCACATATGATCAGATCAAAATAAGAGATTTGATTTCGTTTGCCTCATGGCGTTGCACCTTTCGGTATATGTCTCATTCTTCACGAAAGTATTTCAAGATAAAGATATCCAAACTTGGTTTGACTCCCTCTTTCCCTTGAGACGACTGCAATGATCAAATTCCAAGTGAAACACGATGCAGAGGTCAATAGGTAGCTTTATTCTTCACGAGAGCATTCCTAGATATAAAAATTTGAACAGACAAGGACAGTTTCCTTTCCCAAGTGAATCTCTATAAAATACACATAAAAGAAACCCGAATTTTCACGACAGATTTTCGAGACAACACTGTAATAAGATAAATATACTACTCTTGACTTGATTTATTTTCTAACTTTGATTTGCTAGTTAGATACCCTTCAAAGTTTAAAAAACAAGGTCATTTTATCTTGTTTATTTTATAGCATTATCAGTCTAAGGGTTGTGCTGTGGGCTAATAAACTTCCTAAATCTAATCAACCTTTAAATACCACCCAGAACAACTAGACTTAAGGACTTATTTCACATTAGCCGGGCGCGCACAAATGCTGGTGTCAGGGATCCAATCAGAAGAATGTGCGATTTATATAATCAAAATCAAACGTTAATAGATCCCGACACATTCTTTGATACACGCGGTACATTTAGAAGAAAATTGAAAGCTGTTTTCATCTAAAAAAAAAACTCAGTGTTTATATTTAGTGTAATTTTTTATTATTTCTCTGAGTAAAACCATTTTCATTAAACTATTTTTTTTTCTTCCCATTAAATTATTTAAATGATATTTTTAAAGGTTATTTGTCTGCTACTACTCTGTTTAGACACTGCACTTTTTTTCTGTACAACCCAATCATTTATCTGCTGCTACTCTATTGAGGCACTGCTTTTTCTGTAATCTTTAATTAACTTTTTTTTTCCCTTTAAATTTGTATAAAAAATATCTGTTTAAATTTATTCATCAGCTACTTAATATGTTAATCCGTTATAAATAGTTGGGATACAGGCAAATTCTGCACTGAATATATATATATATATTATGAATTATCGTCTATATCTGTATTTTTCTTTTAAATAAAAGATAAACAAAAAAAGCTGTCTTCTGTTATCAATAAATACATGTTTGTAATCCTCTATGGCTTATTTTCTACTGAGCGGCTAGATTAGATTGTTGAAGGTTTTCATTATTCGCTCTGAGCGAATATCCAAAATAAGCAGAAAATAAGAAGCTAATACAAGAAGGTAAATCCTTTATGTCAAAAGGACCTGAAAAATCGAAGGAATTGGACATAGCACAAATCCACCTTTCAACTGTTTTTTGTTTTGAGCTGAAATTGAGAGAAAGGGGTAGACTTGGTCTCGATACAGGTCAAGAGTAAGTTTAACGATGTTACAATTTAAATATCGCTGTCGGAAAGGTTAAAGGGCTGAAGCGCCATTTTGGGAAGTTAACACGAGAGCACTTTTTTTTGTTTTTGTTTTACAATAAAATTCATAAGTCTTCAGTACCAGGCTGGATTATGAAAAAAAAGTTAATTCAGGTAACTCAATGCTCTCAATGAGTTACCTGAAGCGACAAAAACCTAAAAAACTTGCCCCAACTTGTGTCGCTTGAGTCAAACCTTTTCTAAATTGGTAGATTAATTTTAGATGGCTGAAGGGCCACAAAAGTCTTCAGAATGAAAGGAGAGTCAAAGCATTCGATGCAGAAAAAAAAACAGTTTAAAACTGCATATTTAACTCGTTTTTGACCAAGTCGCTTAAGCCCTTTTTCCTTTCTAGCGACGATATATTTATAATATTTTTTGAATGTTGAATATATATTTTTCACGTGGTTTCAAAGTGAGGGTCAGTAGAGCTCTGGTAAAAAAACCATCACTCAAAATTTAAGCGTCGCTTTAGATATCTTCAACTAAGTTTATTACAAGATATTTTTTTTTACTTCCCTCTTTCGCCTTTTCTTCAACATATCCTAAATGGAAGAATGATGGCCTCATGGTATGGGACAGTTGATCTGTGGTGTAAAAAATCATACGTATTACAGAAAACTTGTCTAGTGGAGGCTACACAAATCAATTAATTGTTGTAATAATAATGTAAATAAATAATGTTGAACAAATACTTTTTTCAAGTAAGTAATCTGAAAAGGGGTACCAACAATGAAATAATGCTCTACAGGATGGAAAGATAAAGAAATATGACGAGATCGCAAAAGAAAGGAGTTTTAATAAACTCGTCGGGAGTCGGGACCATCGAGACAAAGCTTATGGCTAAGCCAGCTTACTAAAGCTCCCCTATCCATACGCTCTGGTAGTCGTCATAACTTGCATAATAACCTTAGATATTGTATGCAGGTACTAATGTTAAACAAATTAAAATTATTTGAAAATTAAACGCACAATTAAGTGAAACATCATTATTTAATGTAAGGTTAAAATATTCCCATTTAATTTATATTGGGTTTTAACAGATGTTCTCACTTACGTGAAAACATCCCGTTATTAAAACCCAGTTAGTGTACAATCATTGTTAAAATTACAAATAGAAAAGATACATCAAATATAAAAATCACAAAAACTCAATCAATGATAAAAAATACAAATAAAAGAAGACACACAAAGAGAGACAAAAAATACACAATATAATCAGCCCAATCGTTGTTACACACCTTTAAGCAATAGCAGGACATTCTTTCTGAAACTGCACAAATCATCAACAAAATGTATACATCAGCACACTCTACCCTATTAGACAGTCGGCACATTTGAGACAGAGAATTTCACTTCACAATTTTGATTTTCATTATTAATGTTATTTCATCTGTGTGAATCTTTAATCATTCTCTATATTATTTATTGATATCAATATCTTGCTAACATACATAGCAATCCCGATGAGTTATAAAAACTCACTCACTATATTTCATTACTATCCACTATTAAATTTAACTAAAGATTATAAGTTTCACTACAAGT
>JAGWCC010000967.1:0-87260 GCA_022651775.1 Drusus annulatus
TAGTCACATGGGTATTTTTTCTGTCTTAAACGTTACATTATTTTATGTACTTTCAACAGTTTGAAGCAGACCCCTTCAAGTGAATGACTTGGTCACCTGGATGCTCGCCAAACTACTGATTCGATTCATTCTAATAAAAAAAATAATAAAAAATATTTTATTTTCAGTGTTTACTGAATTTATAAAGAAAACATTTAAACTTTATTTTTAACCACTTTATTATTTAATATTATGTCTACCGGTTTCGGAAGTACCCTTCCATCATCTGACAATATTAAAATTGATTTATAATTGTAATATTGTCCTGATGATGGAAGGGTACTTTTGAAATCGGTTGACATAATATTAAATAATAAAAATGGTTATAAACAAAGTTTATCTGTTTTAATTTTAAATAAAAATAATTTTGTTTTAAGCCACTTTATTTATACACATATAACAATTCGACCGGTTTCGGTTAGACTTAACCTTCATCAGGAACGTATAAGTATAAACTAAGATTAAATATAGAGTAATACAGTAGACAAAGAAATTATTGAAAGAGACAAATTTTGTCTCAATTTTTTGTCTCTTTCAATAATTTCTTTGTCTACTGTATTACTCTATATTTAATCTTAGTTTATACTTATACGTTCCTGATGAAGGTTAAGTCTAACCGAAACCGGTTGAATTGTTATATGTGTATAAATAAAGTGGCTTAAAACAAAATTATTTTTTATTTAAAATTATAATGTCAAGCTACAAAGTGTTTGCTGCCTTCGATAATTTTTTTATCTGTTTTATTTATAAATATGGCAAGCCACAAAGTAAATGATTTTTACGAATATGTTTACCGAATTATTTAATATGATTGTATTAGAGCGCCACTGTCTTATTTTTTTCTTTAATTAATTTATTAAAGAACATATTTTTGCTGCAATGTCCTATTTAATATATAATATAAATCAATATGTCTATTATGGCATTTTTGTTCAGGAGAATTGCAATGTTCAAATAAACCTATCGATTTTCAGAAAACTGCGTGCTGACCACAATTACGTAATATTTTGAAATCTTTTCGGATATTTTTTGCTGTCTCACACATTAAAGAGTTTTAGTCAACACATTTGATTGGTAAAATATAACAAGCGTGTTAGTTGTGATACAATCTTTGACATACAATACAAGACATGTCATATTCACACAAATCTTACGAAAAATGTAGCACAACTAGTACCGTCTTGTTTTCCGTTTCACCCATTTATGAAAAGGATAGCCATTCAAGGAATATGTGTGTACGGATGAGATAGCTATATGAGAGTCCCGCGCTACTGTTATAATTGGGTATCGCGCCACTAGCCGTGGTGTCTTCCACACACTTATGTATTTCTGCACTCGCTATCTCACACCGTTTTCGAGTAGCTAAAAACCTTGTTAATAATTGTATTTATTTAAATAATAAGAAGTGATTTGTGGGTAATTATGAATGGAAAGAAACTGCATGAGATATGTTTTTTGCTCCTGAATATTTTTTACACCTTTCAAGGCATTTTTTTTCAGAAAGGAGCCTACATCGACGCGTTTGTGACAACTGGTGAGAGTTTGTCTGTTGAACGAATGTTTGTGTGATACTAAGCGCAGTAAATCTCAGGTATGTCTCGCGGACTCGGTTTAGTGCATTCACGCTCGTTGTCTCGGTAACGTATCTAACTTGTTTGATTCATCTAAGGATACAATAGCTTTGTTTGATTATGTTTCAATGAATGCTGGCATCCCACAGGGATCGGTTCTGTCTCCAACTTTGATCCAAATGACAATTTAGTCTCCTTTGACCGAAGTAATCTTCCCAACAAACCTTCCATTGAAATGCTTGGTGTAACCTTAAGTGACCAGTTAAGGCACCGGGGCTCCATCGAAGCAAGAGTAAAGTTAGCCTCTCAGCAGTTGAGCGTGTTGTACGGAGCCCGCAGATATTTCAATAGTACAAAACTGCAGATCTTGTACAAATCGCAAGTATGCCCCACTATTGAATTTGGCAGCTACCTCTGGTCTGGAGCCCCTAAATACCTGAAAAAAACCCTTGACTCTGCGCAGAAACGGGCGGTCCGTTTGATAGATTATCCTATCTTAACAAACGGATTGCAAACTTTGGAGCACAGACGTCAGGTGGGAAATGCTGTCCTTGTTCTACAGGTATTTCAATAGAAGATTCTCCGAGGAACTTCTGTCATTGATCACTTCGGTACCAGTGCATAGTCGGGAAACTCGCCAAACGCGCACCCAACATTTGTACACGGTTGACATTCAATACATGAGAACGGGTCGCTTTTACGACTCGTTCTTATGTTCAACAGCTCGGCTATGGAACGATTTGCCAGCCTCTGTGTTTCCTCCCTCCTTCAACATGGGTCTCTTCAAGACCCAAGTTCACTCCTTCCTTTCCACAAAAAGACCCTACACACAGCATCCCCAAAGATGACATAAACCCTGAGAGAAATTATTTCCCTCAAGGCCTCCTGTATGGAGTTATTGTAAAAAGAAAAAATGCTTACGTATTTATATAATTTCGTGGAAAGGGGGTTTTACGTCGTGAAAAAATATCCGTTCATCTCAAAAATGTTATGTAACATAATAGTTGAAAAATGTATAAAAATTGTGTAAAAATATTAAGAATACGTTCACGCATAATTCCCCACGGCTTAGTATGAAAACGACAAGAAAATATTTTTCTGGCAAAATAAAGCTGTACTCACACTTTTATGTTAATCTTTTGTTATTTGCGAAAATTCTTAGTACGTCTGAATGTGGAATTATTTTTTTAAATGTCTGTTTTTTGTTAAATAACCTACTTGCCTATCTCTTTCCTTAATAAATCCCGAAAATGTATTTAGTGTACACAATAAACTTGTTTGTTGTGTAAATGTGATTCCCGAGACGTATGTGCGGTAAAACCATATAAGATCCTGTTAAAAATGTGGAAATCCGGAAAACATGCAAGGCTGATGTAAGCGTGATAAATAGGATCAAGAAAGGGACGCTTAGATGGCTTGGAAAAAGGAGTAAAAATAAAATATGATGCGAAAGTGAATGGAAGAAGAAGTCGGAGACGCCCGAGGAAGACAGCACGATCAAGTGAATCGAATACTTAAATCGAGTCACGTGAAGAGAAGAGTATGTATAAGACGATGTATGAATGTGATTGAAGCAAGGAGTGTGTGCCAAGACTGAGTTGTATGGCGGTCCGTCTTCTCTGTTTACCCCTGCGGAAAAGTTAGTAAGTTAGTTAGTTGGTATTAACTTGTTGATTTACAAGAATAATTCTGGAATAGTGTGTCTAGGTATGAAAGAGAAGGAATTAATTTCAGGAAACCTTAAACATTCAAACGAAACAACAATGAATTATTGTGACACCCTCGTCAAAGTTTACAATTTGCTCTTTGCTTAATTGGCTCTTGAGGCTAGGCTACAAATATTATGGCAAAGTTTGCTATAATTTTTTATGTTCCAATTAAAAATTGAGATGAGTCCAACAAAAATTTCTTAGCTTCATCAATTTTAAACTCTCCTTACCCATTGAACAATTTATACTAGCTTATTAAAAATATTTAACGTAACTGACTTATCTTACGGAAGAACTATGAGTGCCCTAGTACTCTTATTCAAATCAGTTAAAGGTGTACTGGATGCACTTGATTTAAATGACCTGGTAACGCTCCGAGTACCTAATCGTTACACAAGATTCTCTGTGTTGTTTTATGTTGATTCATCAAGAACTAACTATGCAATGAACTCCCCAATCTAAAGGTTACATCGGCTTAGAAACAAATTTAGTTCTGTTGATATTTGTCTATATTCCAAAAATGAAATTCCGATCAGAGTCATATAACATAATTAGGTAAATTGAACATGTTGTATGTCACCCACAATTGAACATGTTGTTCATATCTTGTTATTAAATATATTTATTTATTTTATTTAATATTAGTATTTTTTTTTTACAATAATATTTAAGGGAATTGTTACAATTTTTGCACAGTGTATTACAAAATAAACATATAAGCTGTTGCTCACCATAAACAACAAGGTTCTTGTGTTTGGTGAGGGAATTTACGATAAAATAATAAAAAAAGTGTTTATTTTTTTATAACACAGCAGAGAAAAATAGAAGTAAAAGTAAAAATAAAAGTATTCGTGTAAAATAAGTTGTTTTTTAATATTTGTTGTTTCTTCTTTTCAACTTTTTAATTATTATTTTCAAATCCAATTCTTGCTATAATGCTTATTATTACACTTTCTATACAATGTGCATTTCCTGTAGAAACCCAATGGGCGTTTATCAAATAAATAATATAAAATAAATAAACATGAGAAAATTATATAAAAAAATATTTGTAAAGGTGGTGTAAGGTTGGAATAGCTAAAAACTTACCTCATAACCACGGCGTGTGCGTCTAATTTATTGGCTTTTTGACGGCCTCCATGGTCGAGTGGTAAGACGCTCGACTACGAATCCAAAGGTCGCGGGTTCAAACCCGGCTTGCGCCAATAACTTTTATTTCATTTATATGTGTCATAACACATTCAATTCATATAAAGATAATTTTTAAAAAAGTTTATTTGCGGCACGTTCCAGAGTGGTAGATACTCCAAGTATCGCCCTGGTGAAAGACCACCATTCGGAATCGAAACGTTGCGTGAAATGGCTTTAGCCGTGTTTGGTGACCAGATCTGAATAGCCAAGTACTTTCCAATCTTCCCCTTCCCAATCTCCTTCCCCTCCCCACTACCTTCAGCCTCACAACATATCCTATTTGGGAATGCCATAGTCTCACTGGCTCTAGACGGTTGGGAGCAGTTGAGACTCTAGTGCGGTATTCAAATACAAAAAAAAACGCTGATCCAGCGCGTAAAAATCTAACAAGTAAGACGGTGAGTAAACGGCAATAATTTTTTGGTGTGTTATTATTATTTATCTGTCTAATCTATTCTATAATTTTCATCCTTTTCTTGTTCAACACTTATTTTTTGATGTCTCTCGTATCGTTGAAATTTCAACTTGTCGGAAAAAAAATATGCTTCATATTTACGACTATACCAAAACTTTGACATGACCTCGGCTTTGTTTTGAATGTTCTTTCTAATATATATTTTATTCTATTTTTGTCATTGCTACATTTAATATTATGTATGTGCTGTTATTTCCCTGTTGCTCTTTTTTCCCATTTCGTGTTATTTATGTTTGTTGTAATTGGACAATAATCCGCCAGTTTATAATTAAAGAAATATTCGTAATGGATCTGTAAAAATAAACAAATTGACTAAATAAACGAGAAAATCAAAATGCCATTTTGGGAAATTGTGTATGAAGCTTGATCAAAATACGGATATCAAAAAAGATTTTGTGAAGCATCTTGATATAAAAAAAGGATCTACAATAAGAAATAAAATATTAATCTTGGAAATAAAGTCATGCGCTTCTACGTATGGTCAACCCTGCTATAAAGATGCGAGACATGGGTCATAAAATTCACATCACATCCCGTAGCAAAGTAATAAAGCAGTTTAAATGCACACGAAAGCCGATGATATCCATCGCGAGATGAAATACTGCCTTCTTCGGACAATTACAAAGGGTTTTCAATATCAGTTTCAAAGATTGATCTTACAGACCGTGACGCCAATCAGTTATAGTAAAAACGGGTTTCCAGCTAAAAAAAAATCCAATGCCAACCCTGTTCTCAACGGGTCCTATTTGTCAAAAATATTTAATAGTTATTAAGGTTGTGTAAAAATGACTATGGCACAAGTGGTTTAGGGGTAATTACTAAAAAGTTAATAGTTATTTATAAAGACAAAAACGGTAACCATAGGTTTTCGGACAGTTTTATTTTATAAATGTAATCAATATATAATAATGAACATGAAATAATAAGTTTATATAAGACCAGAGATTTGACTTTATTTTTATGAACGACTGGTTTCGTTTGGCTTTAGCATCATCGGGGTACAAAACTAAACTAAGCAAAAAACACATATTGTGTTGTTATATATGCTAGAGATACAGAGGGAGAGCACAATATAAAATAAAATAAGAGAACAGTGAGAAAACTAAATAATAAAATTTGAATTAAAAAAGGAACAGAGAGAAAGAAACAGACAATAGGAAATGAAAGAGGCAAAACGTCAAATGAGAAGGTGATTAAAGAATAATCAGAACTTTTTATGAGTTTACATGAAATGCACTTAATATTGGACAACTGGATAAATTTAATTCATTATCAAGAATATGACTATTCATTTTACTGGCGTTCTTAATTTCTAGTGTTTCGAAATTATGTAATCTGTTGCCATGACCATTTTTGTGGAAAATGTGAGCACCGGTGCTTTTATTGGAGGTATGATCTTTTTCAACAAGATGATTGGCGATTTCTAAAAACCCGATTCTAACATTGACATAACGATGATGATGCTTAGGCTAAGCTAAACCGGTCGGTCATAAAAAAACTGTAGTCTTATACAAAGATATTATTTCATTTTCATAATAATTTATAATCAAACTTGCCGAATGAAGGCACTCTAATGCTGGAAAATCTCTGAGAAAATAGCACTATCAAAACAACGTATAAAATAGCTAGATAAGGTTAGATAAAGAGTGGACCATCGTGTCAATATTGAGGTAAAAGAAAAATGGTGAGTACCTTAGACGTCAGGAAGAAAAACATATTTCTGGCTATTCTACTTTCTCGTGAGTTTGACACCTGACGAAGATTACATAAAAATGGTGGAGACGATCAGATAACTTTATTTCTACATAGCGACGAAGTAAAGCTGTTGGGAGAGTCAACATGCCAAGTAAACAATTTATTTCCATTACCTCCGAAGCTTTGTGCTTAGTTCAAATACAAAAAATAAACAAACAAAGATGTCAAATGAAAATTCAATCTCAAACACCATTAAGAGATTACTCGGCACTTTCAGTCGACTATCGATATCGACTTTTGACTAGGCAGTACGTTGTGGCGTAGGTAAACATTATGTTTAGGGATTTTGTATCGCAATATGTTTATTCAGGCAGTACATCTTCTCACACTTACGTACACGTTCACGTGCGTGGGGATATCTATAAACTACCATCTACACTGTACATGGCCGTTAACGCGCCCGTATTATATTATGGTCAACAATATTGACAGTTTGGGAAGTGCTAAGTAAGTATAACATAGGTATGTAGTATCTACTGTGTTACGTTAGGGTACATTAATTATACAAATCTATTGTAAACACAGTTTAATGATTTTCAATGTTGTCGCAAGGGTCGGAAATCTTACGATTAAAAAATAACTCTTCTACTTTGTCAAAGATGTATACTTAATTATTTAAAAAATCGTTTTGCAAAACTGATAAAACGTTACTTTAAAATGATAAGCTTAGGTTAATATTTTGTTCTCTTCATTGATATATTTTGTTACGAAGTGCCCTTACTGCTTACTTAACCTTTATCTGACTGAAAGGGTACCCTGGTACCCTCTTCGGTTTTCAACATAGATTTTTTTTAATGTTCCAGTGAGTCTAACCGGTTAAAACTTCCTGACTTCTCCACAACAGTGAAAATGAACAATTGAACGTAACCGTTGGATATGTGGAGGGCATGTTTAATATGATTTGTTTAAGCTTGTCCGTATTTATTAATCATTTTAACTTAATTTAAATAATAAATTTGATGTACTTTTGTTTTCAAAGTATATCACCTGTATCCTTAATACTATTTTTAATCACCTATTTAATTAAAAACTCCAAGACAATATGGTATTGGGTAAAATTTCATTCCACTTTCCCCAAGTCTTGAACTAAGTAAAAATATAATTAGTGATAAAAGTGGTCCAGCAAACTTCAGAAAATGATATACTGTAAAAGAAACCTTTACATCAATTTTAAAAATGTACAATATTCTCCAGTCACATAAGGGTTAAAAGTGTGTTTCAATTTATTTCTAATAGTTTTTGTTATAAATTTGAAAAACTCATTTTAATTTTCATAATTTAATTTTATCAAATTTAATATGATTATTATTAAGTCCTGGTATTTTTTTATCTTTTTTCTACAGCTGTTTCGGCGTTCTAGGCCATTATCAAACTGTCTAACACTAATAAATTTTTGACAATGCCCATGAACACCGAAACAGTTGTCACTTAAAATTTAAAACATAACTAGTAGAACCTAATAATAATCCTATTAAATTTGATAAAATCACATTATTCATTTTACAGACTTAGAAAATCTCTAGTATTTTGTTTTCTTGTTTGAATTTTAAAATTGTATCTTTCGTACTAGAATATCATACAATTTTATTAAATTTGTATATAGCCAGGATAAATAGGTATAGTTAAATACCATTTTATTTTCCTTAAGTTTATTACCTTTAATATATTTTAAATTAAATACATTTTTTTTATTTATACACTAACGGACCATTTTTCAATTGCGAAAAAATGCATAACACGAAATGAGAAAAGAAGAGTAACAGAGAAAGAACAGCACATACATAATATTTTAATGAAGCAATTACAAAAATATACATTAGAAAGAACGTTTAAGTCAAAGCCTAAGCAATGTTTTTGTAGAGTCTTAAAGAATGACAAAAATCATTTAAACTGTTATCAAAGATTTCCAAACCATGGCTTGAGTTAACAAGTCTTCACATTTAGGACAGCGGAGAATGATACTCATAATTAGTAGAGTGATGATTGAGGAACAGTAATTCATTTTTTCTAAGTCTTATTAACTCTCTATTTACAAAATCTAAAATATATTCCATAATATTTTTGAGTTTAGTAGCGTATATCATACAGTTGAACTTGGTTATAGCGAGCGCGAAGGGACCAACCAAATTTGCTCCTTATAGCCATTACTTGTTATAAACGTAGGTAGGTAAAAAAAGTACCTACTTACTAATATCGAAGTAAACTTTGCCAGAGTATAAAAGCTTGCATATTATTAAATTTATTGTTTTTAAGTAATAGGGAAAACCACATACAAATTCGACATAAAGTACAAACGAATTTGTAAAAAGGGAACAGAATTGCAAAGAAAAAAATTCGTATGACTTTTATTTTAAACGACACTTTTACATAGTGTCCGATAGTACTGGATAGAAATGTTTCTTAGAGCGACAACTATCAGGGATTATAAACGCTCCTCAACGTGATTTGCGGAAAGTCCGCCGCAGTGCAGGAAGGATGGCTTTCTTTGTCTTGTTTATGACATTCTTCGACTGTTTCGAGAATTGGGTTTTTTCTCATACCCGGGCGCATTGAGTTGACAGTATTATTTGGACGTTATATCAGTGAAGCGACCTCGTTATAACCCCACAAGATTGTATGAAAATAAGCCCGAACTAACATTATAGCCGTAATTGCTCATTATAGCCGTGACCTCGCTATTACCGTGATTGTTATAACCAAGTTCGACTGTATTATACAACATCACTTTTGGACTTATGCATTTCTTGTTTTTTTTTAAAGTTGTTTGTATTCAACAATAAATCATACTTATTTTTCGAACGAGTAGAAAAAAACCCATCTGTAAAATAAAACCATCTACATATACATTTTGCAGTTAGCAAAAAAAATTTTTAAAAAATAATTAATTTGCTGAAATTTTCTCTTTGTAACTAAAACTTACATTGACGTATCATTAATATATTTTTTGAAATGGTTTTTTTCGCTTTGAGTTCATTATAAAGAATACATACCGTTTTCAAAAATTATTTTTACTATGTATATTAATGTTTTATGGCACGACTTTTTGAGGAACGAATACACGTTTAGTGCTTAAATTTTTTATGAGATTTTTCATTAGATCTATAAATCAAGATGTTAAAAACAAATTTTCATTTCGTTTTATCGAATCTTGTAGTTTTGTTTTTGTTTGTTTAGAAAAATAATTGACTTAAAGAAAGCTACCACATCGAGCACTGCGTAAAAAGGCTTAGTCTTAATATTATCGGAATTATTTGATCTTTTCCATAAGTAATTTTCAAAATCAACTCAAACGGTAAAGCGGCATCTCTCAAACACCTCTAATAAGTATCCAATCAACGCCAACGGAGTTTCATAACGCCTATAGTTAGATCAGGAGTTAGGATTCCGTTTGTTCTATATCCATTTTCAATGTTTGCTATTACTTTATTTTCTGTTTCCACTTTAATTATTTGTTCAATACTCTTCTCCGTGACGCATTTCAATAAAATCAGTTTTTATTAATATTTTACAATTAAAATATAAAACGCAATTATATCTATAAAGTTTTTAATATATAAATAAATATACAATTTTTAGAAAGACAAATATTCCGGGTGACGAATAACCTGACAATATTTTAAAAACTCCTACTACCATCATAAAAAGCGGAGAATGTTGTTTGTGCAATGATGGAGGACTTGGCTAGCAGAGGAATTGAATCCACGACGCCTGGTGGAAATTCGACGCGATTTCCACTCTGCTACTAACCGAAGCCAAAATAATGCGACAACCTTATAAAATGGCCTTGAACGCTGAAACAGCTTTCACTCACAATAAAAAAAAACTAAAACCAGCAGAACTTAGTAATAATAATATAACATTTGATTAAATTCAGTCATTGATAATTTTATAGATTTTTACAAAATCATCACACAAACATCATTACAACAACCATATATGGTTACGATTAAATCGGGGTAAATTTTATTGAACTTTATCAAGTTACGTGAAATAATTAAACAGACTTAAATAGTAATAACAATCAAAAT
Organism: Drusus annulatus; assembly: GCA_022651775.1. NCBI lineage: Eukaryota > Metazoa > Arthropoda > Insecta > Trichoptera > Limnephilidae > Drusus > Drusus annulatus. Next base: position 10,769 of record JAGWCC010000967.1, read on the forward strand.
TTTTTGCAGTAAAAATGTATTTTGATGAGTTTCGGTGATACAAGCAGGATTCTAAATTTAAAAATCTACATCGCTACAAGTTAAGTGGAGAGTTTATATAATGTTTTTCAAATAAGCCCTCATCTTTCTTTTCACACATTGTTCATCAGTCACGTCTCGTTTTTTATAACATGTTTAATATCAACACATCACAAAAACCCATTTGTACGTTTTGGTAAACTGTATGAAAAGAAGCACTGTAAAAACGAAAGAGAAATTATTATGCACCATATTTGTGTCGCAAGTGTGCGAACTGGTAGTAGTTTGCTAATCACTGCAAATATTGGACGTGTTCGCCGAATACAATTCGATCGTGGGTAGTATTGTCACCGTATGCTTAGACAAATGAAATAATGCAGATAAATTACTGAGGCAACGCGCGTGAATTTACTAAACTTAGTCTGAGAGACATACCTGAGATTTACTGCGTTGAGTATCATACAAACAATCGTTCGACAGCCAAGCTGTCACGGGAAAACGAGAGCTCTTCAACCGAAATAATGTGAGATAGCGAATGCAGATATACATGGGTGTGTGGAAGACAACCGTTTCCGTACGTCGTACTCTACTTGGCTAGTCGCTCAGTAAGTTCGTCGGGGAAGAGATATTATAACAATAACGCGAGACGTTCAAATAGCCATCTCACCCGTACACACACATTCTGTTTAGTATTGCTATCCTTTTTATAAGCGTTATGATCCTTGAAACTTGAATCCAGACCGTGCCACATTTATCGTTCGATTTGTATGAATATGACGTGTCTTTATGTATACGACCGTATGTGTGGTTAGTGTTTGAGTGATGTATAATAAATGCATAAAAAAGTGCGATGCTCAATAATTAATTGCCATAATTTGATGGACGGAAGGTCCATTATAAAAAAATTCCCCCAGTCGAGAAAACAGTTTTGGGTGGAATCATATTTGGATCCCACTTTGACCTCCACCAACTCTATCCCACCATACGAAGAGGTATATATTAGCTGCCTTTGTGGAAGTCAATGCGATCTCAAATGTGCGTTTTCACAATAATATTTTGCCGGTGTATTTTTGTGTTTATCTTGAATATGGATTTACCGCATACCGATAGCGCAGCGTGGAGATGAAAATCTTTGGAGGTTTACATCTAGCTATATAAAGGTGGTAACTCGAGTTCTCCACTTTAGACTTAACTATCCCAGGATCAATTCTCCTTAATACCACCAAAGGATAAGGCCAATTTCCTAGCTCGTAGGAACCGTCGGAGGGTGGGGTCGGCCGGGTGGAAGGGCGAGGGAGGGCCATTTATTAAATTATGGGATTATTGTCAAACTTCAGAGTAACCATTTACGGCAAGACGGCGTTGCGTTAACCGCCTGATATATTTATCTACGTAATTACTCAACTAAATAGACAATCCGCTGGATCATTGGCTATTGGCATTAGTTTTAAAAATATGGTTGTATAAAATCGGTAAATTTAAAGACAAGAATCGCAGTTTTCTGATTTTACTAAGGGTTACAAAGTTCTTACTTTGACCACTATAAGATCAAAAATTAAATTATTCTGTTTATGATTAGATAACATTTTACAGATAAATCAAAAGCCTCTTTTTAATCTCTCAATCGTATATTATTGTGTTAACAATTTTGCCAAAATAATGTGTGTTTGGTGTATTTTTTGCATTTTTTCATACGTTTGTACGATAAAAACATTTTTAACGTAATAAACAATTAAATTTAAGATCATAATATTTTCGTTGAAAACAATTGCTTTGTGGTTTGACATATTTAATGATATGAAAAAAACAACATTGTATAGGACCACAGATTTTATTTTGTTAGGTCATACAATTTAAATTAAATCTGTGGTCTTGTACAAAATTATTTTTTCATATCATTAAATTTAATATTGTTATTACGTAGTTCGGCTAGTTTTAGTTTTTGTTTTTAGTGGGAGCTAATCAAACAGTTTGATAATAGCCATGAAACTAGCAGTAATGATAATATTAAATTTAATTCAACTGATTTATATGTATTTAACTAAATGGAGTTCTAAAAAAACGCAAAAACCAAATATACTTTCCAAAAAAATCCCAAATAAAAAACACCTATTGAATTACATGGATAGTAATTAAACTACGTACCTTAATGCAGTTTTACAGATTGAATTTAATCTAGCATCATCTAATATTTAAACAATAAATTAATAGAATTTAACCTAAAATGAAACGTCTCGTGATTTTTTTTAGAGATACTCGTACATCGCTCTTGATGGAAATCTTGTAGCAAACTGAAAACAATTGCCCACTAACTAAATAACTAACCATCACGCCGTTTCCTCGTAGAGAGGACCGACCGCTATGCAATTCTGTCTTGGCACACACTCCTTGCTTCATTCACATTCATACATTGTCTCATACATACTCTTTTGTTATTCTGACTCTTCACATGACTCGATTCAAGTATTTTATTTACTTGATCGTGCCATGTCTTCCTCGGGCGTCCCCGACTTCTTCTTCCATTCATTTATCATTTATTAATTTAGCACACTTTCCTTCGTTCATACGCTTTAAATGCCCAAATCATCTAAGCGTCCCTTTCTTGATCTTACATCAGCCTTGCCTTCTTACCGGATATCAACATTTTCAACACCGTTACCAACACGGAAAATAATTGCTGTTATCTAAAAATAAATTATTGAATACATTTCATGACGCTAGAGGCTTACAGTACAAGTACACCCTCATCTTAACTACAAATATGGAGGCTCTCAGCAATAGTATACAAGAGAGAGCTCTGCTGTAGTCAATTTTGATGAGTTTTGCCGAACTCGGCCATACCTGTACGTGGCTATGATTAAGGCTAGGGTATTTATACATCCATTTAATGTTTTTGTTTATTCGTAAAACCTTGTTTTTCACAGAATTGTTATAAACAAAAATATTTCGTATAACCTAAAAAACCGTTGACCTATGTCCATTTATATCGCATATGAAATTGTGTGAGCGGAGTCAACGGAGACGCGGGACACGAAGGACATCCTTACAATACTTTAAAGTGGTATGATAATTTAGGAGATTTGGTTGTCTCTTTTTTTCTCATGGTGAACGACGTGAAAACCCGGAGAAAGTGATTTATCCCAAATTTGTATAGGTGGGGTAAAAATAATTAGCTCTCTCTCTATATTGTCACTCCAAGTGTGAATGCCTTAATTATGTAAAGGACATGATAGTGAAATGAGATTTAATGCTTATTCTATTTAAACAACACATACCATCACTTTTATATGTGTATCAAAATTTTTTTTTTACCCATTTACCTTGATCATCGATGGCTGCTCATAAGTGCATAATCTGTGAGAAACAGTGTAGATACAGGCGAATTCTCTATGTTTAAAATTGTTTATTTGTTATCTTATGTCTGTATCTGTTTTTTCTCCCAAAAGAAAATAATAAAAAAAAAACTTTTTTTGCTTCACACAAACCAAACACCCAAAAGATTTTCCGCTTTATGCCTGTAATTAAGATGTATTTTCATAAGGGTTCGTTTTTACTAGGCACCTACGAGTTTTCTTATGTTACCGGAATATTTAACAGGAGCCAACCCGCGTGTTCCCCGCCTGAGAACGACATCAAAGTGCGTGGGTTAGCGAATAATTGATTCGGCAATTTTATTCCCGACTTGCGGAGAGCTTTTTATGCATGGCAACCTTTTCCAATTACTTTCATTCTATTTGTTTACTGAGTTTATCTGCAAAACATTTCTCGGCGCTGTCGAATTTCGAACGCACTCACTAAATCAAATAACCGATTTGTTTTACTACTGCGCCGGGTTTGCTTTATGCTCTGCGGTGTGAACTGACCTTTACCTCCGTAGGGGTAGGTGCTGAATAGTGTATAGTGTAGAGTGTACAGGGTGTATAGGTTACCTCCTCATTCTCGATTCCTCCCTGGTAACAGTAATACAGCTAGCTTACAAAACGCGCAACTTTCGATGGGGTTTACTCAGCCCCAGTATTTACGTTGCGGGCTTAGCTGGTTTTGCCTATATCTCCTATATACATAGTGTCATCAAGTTTTGGGAGGAATATCTCCATCTTACCCCCAGCGTAAGTGCTAGAAGATTCTAGAGAGGTAACAATGTCGGCGTTTTCATGAATACAGCCGAGAAAATAGTTATGCCCCGTTAAAGGAAATGAGATTCAGTTTTTTTCGCGGGTCGGAGGCGCTCTCGACTGGTTTTAAAATGAATAACGCTTTTCTCGGCTCATTTTTCGATATCCTAACGGTCGTGAAATATAAAGTTTGCCGCTCAGAGCAATAATATAGAAGAGAGAGTGCTGCTGTAGTCAGTTTTGATAAGTTTTGCCGGACTCGGCTAGACCTGGGCGTGGCTAGGACTAGGGCTAAGGTATTTTTACATCTATTCATAGCACATGTCAACATAATGTTTTTGTTTATTAGTATAATCACTTTTTCACCGTATTGTTGTAAACAAAAATAAAACATATAACCTAGAAAACCGTTGAGTTATATCAATTTATGTCGCATATCAAAACGTGTGGGCAGAGTCAACGGCGACGCGGGACATGTAGAACACCCTTACAATACTTTAAAGCGGTGTGATAATTTGGGAAATTTCGTTGTCTCTTTCTTTCTCATGGTGTACAACGTAAAAACCCGGAGAAAGTAATTTATCCCAAGTTTGTATAGGTTGAGTAAAAATAATTAGCTCTCTTTCCATACATTGTTACTCCAAGGTTTGCCGTCTATTTCGGTCAGTCGCTTTTCCAGTAAATGCTGAATAAAAATTCAAATAGAGTTAGTCCACTTACTAACATATCCTCTGTAGTCCATCGTGACATCTCCGAACTGACTGGATAGTGATAGTTTTTTTTGCTGTTTTGCTATGTTTATCGAGCTGTACTTTGTTTCAAATGATTATTATTATATATATAGTGCAGATCACCACAAAACCGGCATATGCCTGGTTAGAGAAATAGAAACTATGAATGTAAAATTTTAAATGAAAAAGGTACAATTCAACTGTATGAAAAAATATATACTTATAAAAACACGCCAACCGATTTCGGCATAAAATTACCTTTGTTAGTTATAGGTTTACTAAATACTTTGTTCCTATACTGCATAGGAGTCCGGAATCAGAGATTATGGCAACCCCGGAGGTAAGATGAGAGATAGGAGATTGGAAAGAGAAAGGTCGTTAAGTACTTACTATTCAAATCTGCTTTTTAAACAAGGCTATTGTCATTTTGAGCAAAGTTTCAATTCACTAAAGCGATGCTGAGAGTATCTACCACTCTGGAACTCTACGTAAATGTACTAAATATAAGTTTATTTATAATGACATATTTTAATTCTATTTTATTCTCTGGTTTCGAACCAGGGACCTCCGGGTCTGGAGCCTAGAAACTTACCACTCTACCACGGGGTTGTGTTTTTATTCATATTTGTACTGAATAAGGCATAGTCGTTTAAATGAAAATGATATACACAAAATCACAGAGTTTCATTAATATTCCATCACAAAGTTACTTATTTCGCAAATATGTCACTAAGATACTTACCTTAAGACCAAAAGAGTTTTCCATTAGAGAATGCTTACCCTATGTTTAAAGTAGACTTGAGATTGATATAACTTCAGATCGTACTTGGAGAATAATACCTAACTTTGGTCATTCTTGGAACTATGTTGATCTTCTGCAATTAGTTTAAGCGAAGAAGGTGATACTCCAGACGTACTTGTGGCAAGGTTTGTAGTCACTTGTGCTGAGAGGCGCGCACTCCATAAAGGCACATAAGCACTGACTACCCTTTCGTACTGGAATTAAATATGTAAAATATTTAATTAGATAATATGAAATTATTGCAAAAAATATATATGCAATTTAAAAAATACTTAAGTTCGACTAATCGAACCGCCGCGAGTGCCCCATCGACCGTCTTACATAACGTGTTGAAAGCAGTTACTACGTATGCCCAAATGCCGCCAACGTCAGAATAGATTATTATATTTTAACAATGACTAGACTACACAAAATATATATGCTATGTATTCAAGTTGCTCATTTGTATAAGTATCTTTGTTAATGTCTAGGCAGTGCTTTTATAGAACAAATCCAATAGCAATCAGTGATATATGTTGGTACCTATCACTGTCAATAATTAATCCACTGTTTTTCCTACTGCTTACCCCGATCAAAAACTCTGGGCATGACTCTGCTCGTGGGTATGTAATGGATATATTTGGTAAAAAATGCATGAAGTTATATGTTCACGCGTTTTATACTAATTTGTTCACGTTCCTGATACTAAGCTATAGGGTGTATGATGTTTAAAAATTACTTTTTTTTTGCTTTACAATTTTCAGCATATTCAATACTATGAGTAAAACACTATTTTTACTTGCCAGACCGGTTTCACTTTGCTTCAGACATCTTCATTGGAGCCTGTCCCAAACTTGTGTCGCTTGAGTCAAGACTTCTCACAAATGGTAAATATATTTTAGATATCTGAAAGGCCACAAAAGTCTTCAGAATCAAACAAGAGTCAGAATATTCGATTCAGACAAAAAAACTGATCAAAACTGCATTTTTAATTCACTTTTGACCAAAGTGTCCTTTAAGTCCCTTTGCTTTTCCAACAACGATATATGAACAAATACTTGCCCACGTACCTACGGTACTTTTTAACAACTGTGAAAAAAATTAACAACAATGAAAAGACATGGTACACGCATTCTGCATTTGACGGCCTCCATGGTCGAGCTGTAAGACGCTCCACTACGAATCCAAAGATTGCAGGTTCAAACCCGGCATGCTCCAATAACTTTTATTTAATTAATATGTTTCATTTGACTAATATAAATAATATAAAGTTTATTTGCGGCACGTTCCAGAGCGGTAGATACTCTAGTATCGCCCTGGTGAATGACCACCATTCAGAGTCGAAACGTTGCTTGAAATGGATTTAACCGTGTTTGGTGACCAGATCTGAATAGCCAGGTACTTCTCAACCTTCCTCTTCCCCATCTACTTCCCCTCCCCACTCCTCTTCAGCCTCACAACATACCCTCGTTGGGGATGCCATAGCCTCACTGGCTCTACAGGGTTGGGAGCAGTTGGGACTCTTGTGCGGTATTCACTGTAAAAAATAAAAAATAAATCCGATTGATTTTCATATAAATAATTTCCACCCAACCTCTCGAATTGATTCCCTCCTATGCTACGGCGTAAGAAGCATTGTAACCCACATCAATAGTAGTAAATAAATCGACGGTCCTTAAAATGCAAAGTCTCCTTTTGCGCGTAATCTCCCCGTAACGTAACGGCTAATAGTTGTACTTGTCAATTGGGGCCAGGATAGCGGCGCTGGTATGAGTTACGTCACAGGTTGGGTAAGTAAACTGCCGAAAGTGTTAAACTTTGAACCGGTCCGGGGCAAATCTTGTGCGGCCGTTATGTTCCCTGACCCCGTGCCACTAACTCCCTATCGGGGGAGCAGAACAAAGAGCAGGTCGTGGGGTGAGACGTAACCGGCGTTACCGTTAGTCTCCCGGCCGCCTAGGAGACACCTACCTGGGAATCGATAGCGTACTAACACTTTATACAACCACGAAAAATTTTCCAACTACCTGGGGCCGGTTGCTCTACGGCATTCTTGAATTTAGAGAAGTGGTGAAGCTGAAGCTGTGAGATGTAAAGAGGAAGGTTGGGAAGTGTCTGGCTAGTCAGATGTAGACACTCTTGCGACCAATTTGTTCGATGATCGGGAACTCCGTATCAGGATAGCAGAATGAGCAGGAGGTCGTGAGATGAGATGTGACTGGCATTACCGGAAATCTCTCAGCCATTTAAGAGATACCTTCATGGGAATCGATTGCGTACTAAAACTTTATATGACCAAGAAAGATTTCCCAACTGCCCAGAGCCGGTTGGATTACGTCATTCTTGTATTTGGGAAAGTGGCGAGGCTGAAGCGGTGAGATGATGAAGAGGAAGGTCAAGAAGTATCTGTTTTTTAATTTCTAGACACTTATGCGGTAATAATTTTCGATGATCGGAAACTCTGTATCGGGATGGCAGAACGGAGAAAAGGTATTGAGATTTAAAAAAATATATGTGGTAACTATAGAATAACAGAAGAGTATGTATGAGACGATGTATGAATGTAAATTAACCAAGAAGTATGGGCCGAGACAGAGTTGTATGGCGGTCCGTCCTCTCTGCCTACCCCTGCGGGGAAAACGGCGTGATGGTTAGTTAGTTAGTTAATATAGTAACTACCGCACAAGAATCCCAACTGCTCCCAACCGTCTAGAGCCAGTGAGACTATGGCATCCCCGAATAGGGTTTGTTGTAAGGCTGGAGGTAGTGAATGGTGAAGAGGAAGATTGAAAAGTACCTGGCTATTCAGATCTGGTCACCAAACACGGCTTAAGCCATTTCAAGCAACGTTTTAATTCTGAATGGTGGTCTTTCATCAGGGCGATACATAGAATATCTACCACTCTGGAACGTGCCGCAAATATACTTTTTTATTCTTTTATGTGAATTTAATGTGTTATAACACATGTTAATTAAATAAAAGTTAGTTGAAAACGCCGGGTTTGAATCCGCGATCTTTGGACTCGTAGTCGAGCGTCTTGCCCCTCGACCGAAGAGGCCGCCATGATGCGATGTAACCAGCTTATCGAAAATCTTTCAACCATTGAAGAGGCACCTACCTGGGAATCGATAAACAGTATGTTAAAGCAGAAAAAGTGTTTATTTACTTATTTCGGAAATGCAGTAAGGCTGAAGCTGTTATATGGGGAAGAGGAAGGTTAAAAAGTACTTAGGGATACTCAAAAATACAAACTAAAAACACAACTAAATCAGTTTCAAGCTCAGAGCAGTAATTTACAAGAGAGAGCGCTGCTTGAGTCAGTTTTGATGAATTTTGCCGGACTCGGCTAGACCTGAGTGTGGCTATGACTAGGGCTAAGGTATTTATACATCCATTCACAGCACATGCCGACATGATATTTTGTTTATTCTTATAACCACTTTTTTACAGGATTGTTACAATCAAGAATATAGCATATAACCTAAAAAACCGTTGAGTTATGTCCATTTATGTCGCATATCAAAACGTGTGGGTGGAGTCAATGGAGACGCGGGAAACGAAGAAAATTCTTTCAATACTTTAAAGCGGTGTGATAATTTGGGAAGTGTTGTTGTCTCTTTCTTTCTCAACCCGGAGAAAGTGATTCATCCCAAATCTGTATAGGTTGGGTTAAAAGAATTAGCTCTTTTTCCATATATTGTTACTCCAAGTTTTTAAGCAAGGCTATCCTTTTTATATATTTGACTCTTTAAAATAAAAAATAACAATATTAAATTAGTATGCTAATTCTCTCGTAAATGAATTTTGAATATTATTTATGAGAATTAAAAACCAAAATCTCAGTTTATAGCGTAAATTCAAAGAAAAATGTTTTTACGACAGCCATAAAACCAATCAAATTACATTTTTGTGGCGTATCCACAACAGCGCCTGAATTTACACCTGTCTGGGAATTGAAAAGCTTTGAAGGTTGCAGGTGTAATAAAATGCTTCATTATTCAAACAGCTTAGAAAATGCATTTCAGTTATCACAAACCAAATTATGCTTTTTCTTTTTAAGTATTTTTATTAATAACGGTAGATTTATTGCATTTTTTAGGAATCATTTAATGTGATACCGCACAAGTGTTCGAATTCCCATAAGCTAGCGGGACTATGGCTTCCACAATATGTATTTTTTGTGATGCTGTAGAAAGTGTGAATTTTTTTTTTTAAAGATGGTCAAACATTATTTGATTGCGAATAACCTGAAAATATTTTAAAAACTCCCTCTACCATCATAATAAGCGAAAAAAATAAGATAAAACAAGACAGTACCTACCATACTATTGTGACAATTTTACTTCAACCTCACAATATTACACTCCTATGCTACGAATTCAACATCTGGGAAACAAACACTCCGATGTTGTTAATATATTAAGTACGTCAATATCACAATATAGTATACCTTAGTATAGTTTTTTTTCATCTAGTACAGCTTAATTAATTGAAGAACTATTAAACTCTGGATGTACTTAGTACTCAATACTATTTTTTTATTTTCTTTTGCAATTTTTTTTTATTGTTTATGAGTTTTTTAAAGGTAAATATTTGTGTAAAAACTTTTTAACGGGCGTAAATAAATAAAATGTTGCTTTTTCAATGATGGAGGACTGGGACCTAGCAGAGGAATCGAAGCCACGACGCCCGAGTGGGTATTCGACGCGTTTGTCCACTCAGCTGTTAACCGGTCTGAAAGGGGGGGAGATGTTTTTTGTGACAAAAACGCTACTTTGCATTTTTTCTTAATTATACGCAAAATATCAAAAACCTAACCTAACTTCAAAAGTTTATTAGGAAATTTAATATTAGCCTCACTACCAAAACTTTACAGAGTGCAACTCCGCCGTTTCCCATACGAGATAAAAATAGTAACAAATTAATTTCAATTTGTTTTATAATGTTTGTATCTCATCACAATACCATCACATACTAAGAGTTTTTATTTTATTTTTTATATGAATACCGCACAAGAGTCTCAACTGCTCCCAACCGTCTAGAGCCAGTGAGACTATGGCATACCCAAATAGGGTATGTTGTAAGGCTGAAGGTACTAGGGAGGGGAAGGAGATAGGGAAGAGGAAGGTTGGGAAATACCTGGCTATTCAGATCTGGTCACCAAACACGGCTAAAGCCATTTCAAGCAACGTTTTGATTCTGAACGGTGGTCTTTCACCAGGGCGATACTTAGAGTATCTACCACTCTGGTACATAGAGTACATAGAGTACATAGAGTGGTACCTATCCAAGGCAGTGTAGTCAGTTTTCGATGATTTTTGCAGGACTCGGTAGACCTGGGCGTGGCTAGGACTAGGGCTTAGGTATTTATACATTCATTCATAGCACATGTCGACATAATGTTTTTGTTTATTCGTATAACCACTTTTCCACAGTATTGTTTTCAACAAAAATATAGTATTTAACCTAAAAAAACCGTTTAGTTGTGTCGAGTTTAGCAGCATATGAAAACATGTGGGCGGAGTCCCCGGAGACGCGGGAGATCAAGATCATCCTTACAGTACATAAAAGCGGTGTGTTATTTTTGCTGTCTCTTTCTCTCTCATGGTATACGACGTAAAAAACCAGAGAAAGTGATGTATCGCAAGTTTGTGTAGGTTGGGTAAAAATAATTAGTTCCCTCTCCATACATTGTTTCTCCAAGATCACATACGAAGAGTTTAACTTCCTTTTTAAAATATAACAAAGATTCATTGCAGCCAGCATCGCTATGGATGAATCCAAATCTCGATAAATTCCTTTCGTGAACTTTCATTGACCTGTTCATTTTCATTACCGACTCTCCGAAGCTTGCGAAAAATTGAAGAAATACAGCAAATCCAAATAATAACATACGGGTATGTATATATACATGTAATACGAGTTGTGTATTATTTACTTTCAGCGGTTGGGTTTTTATTCAGTGCACGTGTGAACTAACAAAATGGCGGAATCATAAATCACGCGCGCACACGTCATTCAAGCTGTATTACCCAAAGTACGAAAGTCATATTATTTCCCTTGCTAAATCACGACGGGGTTTAATATACCTCCTACAATTTTCTGACACCCCGATACCGAGAACATAAAAAAAAATGTTTTTCACAATTTTCATAAAATCTTTAAGAACTGTTAGTTTTATCGTGTTTTTCTTATACCCCACATATACCAAAAACACACTAAAACGATCGGCTCTCTTATTTTCATGTGTTTATGCATTTTTTGAAATCCGCTACATTGGCATGAGTTTTAGCTCGAGAGTGAGAATGCTAAATTAATTGAACGTTTTGATTCTGAATGGTGGTCTTTCACCAGTGCGATACTAAGTGTATATTTTACTTTGAAACGTGACGCAAACATAATTTACATTATTTTTTTATGAATTAATTGTGAAATTAAAAAAAAACAATCAAATAAATTGTATACACACCGAGATTTGAACCCGAGACTTTAGGATTCGTAGTCAAGGATCTTAACCACTCGACCACGAAGAAAGTAAAAATACTAAAATTGTGTATTTGTAAAGTTGGAACACATGCCAAACGCGTGCCCAACATTCGTAGACGATTGATATTTTTCGCATTCTTGTATTTATTGCATTGGTTCTGGAACGACTCTGGCCCTCAGGAGAACCTTTAGTAAAAAAAAATGATGGTTATCCTCTTTTTTAAGTTTAATTTATATAAATTATCTCTAAAAACAGCCTTATATTTTGTCTATTACTCAAAAGTTACATAAAATTATATTTCTTTACAATATAACACATTTAATCCGTTCGCTAATTTTTGTTCTTCCGGCTATTTACCATCAATTATCTATCTGTCAAAACAACGGCATTGTTTTTTGTGTAGTACACTTTAAAAATGACAAAACGAACCTAGCAAAAACAAATTTCCTTACGGCATGATATTCTCGTAAGGATAAAAAAGCTGAAAATCTGTTAATTTTAAATTTCGAGCTGCCTAGAATTTTTAGTTTGATATAACTAGTATCAGCTAAAACATCATGAGTTTTAAAACTAAAAAAATATATATATATTTTATTTGTAAAGAATAAAACGAATCGCCAAATCGTTTATTCTACATTTTCCTAACTAACTTACCATCACATCATTTCAATGCAGGGGTAGGCAGAAACGTTTAAGCTCTTCACATTTTTTTCTAGGCATACTCTCTCATATATTATAGGCATTTTTCTATTTATATTACTTTATTTGATACTTAAATACTTAATTATTCTGTTAAACAGATTCTTGACCCGACTCAAATATTGTTTTCACTTAATCGTACCGTGTTTTCTCAAAGCTTCCCCGACTTCTTCTTCCATTCACTATTTTTGTTTTTTTTAATTGTTTAAAGCTTTATTTTATTTTTATACAAATATTTGTTGTAATGGCATCATGTGCCATTGACATACAAAAATGTAACAAAGAAGAACAATAACATTGATTTGTTAGTAAGATGTATACACACAAGAAAAAAAAGTTTAAAAAAAGAATACAAAATGCGAGGTACTGCTGAGGTCGAGTATGAACAAATAAGATAGAATATGTTGGTAAACTACCAATAACATTGTAAAATTAATGACAGTGAAATAATCATTTAAGGAGATTGATTTTAACGTCTTCCTAGAAAGTACTAACATAAAGTTCTAGTTAGTAAATAGATTACAATTGGTGAAAACAGACAAAATTTTGGATAGTTAACCAAGTAGGAGTTAAAGTTAATAATTTAAAAATAAAAAATATTTTTGTTTTAAACCACTTTATTTATACACATATAACAATTCGACCGGTTTCGGTTAAACTTAACCTTCATCAGGAACGTATAAATATAAACGTTATATTATAAGGTTTATATTTATACGTTCCTGAAGAAGGTTAAGTTTAAACGAAACCGGTCGAATTGTTATATGTGTATAAATAAAGTGGTTTAAAACAAAAATATTTTTTATTTTTAAATTATAATGTCAAGCTACAAAGTGATTGCTTCCTTCGATAAATTAAAGTTAATAGTTTTGTGAAAAAAAAGTGCTGTGATTCGGGCGTAGCCATTCAGAACGGAAACCTTCCTTGAAATGCCTTTAGCCGTGTTTGGTGACCAGATCTGAATAGCCAGGTACTTCCCAACCTTCCTTTTCCTCATCTTATTTCCGTCCCTACTACCTTCAACCTCACAAAATACCCCAACTGGGGACGCCATAGTCTTGCTGGCTCTAGAATTTTCTTTTTTTTTTATATGAATACCGCACAAGAGTCTCAACTGCTCCCAACCGTCTAGAGCCAGAGAGACTATGGCATACCCAAATAGGGTATGTTGTGAGGCTGAAGGTACTGGGGAGGGGGAGGAGAAAGGGAAGAGGAAGGTTGGGAAATACCTGGCTATTCAGATCTGGTCACCAAACACGGCCAAAGCCATTTCAAGCAACGTTTCGATTCTGAACGGTGGTCTTTCACCAGGGCGATACTTAGAGTATCTACCACTCTGGGTAGCAGTTGGAACTATTATGCGGTATTTACCTATTAGGATATGTCACTAGTTAATTTATTTTTAAGCCCGGGTAGAAACTGCTAGTAAATAAAGGTTTATCTTAAAATACGTTTATTCTTAATTTGATAATTTAAATGATTCAGTATTTTGCCAGACCTGACATATATGTATAAGCTTGCTCGCAAACCATGATATAACTAAATTTATATTAGAAATTAAGCCACTCGGACGCAAACAGCTCATAATATGAGAATCGCAACAAGCAATGGGTGAAATTAGCAAAATACACCGCGCGAAATGTAAGCAATTGTACAATGTTTCAAATACTGTATTGTGACCAATTATAATTTATGCAATCACAAAGATCTTTTTATGAATACGATAAGTTCATTGCGAATTTTTCATTTAACGATCGTTTTATGAGATATGAAATGCTGTATTTTCGTTGTTTTATTGCGCGAATACTATTTATTTTTCATTGCTGTAGTGACTTTAATTGTCGCCATTGTTATGACTGTAAAAAGAAATCTCGATTTTGACTGGATAATAAAATGTCTAACAATCTCTTTAAATTAATGGCTTGTTGATTACAAATTCATTATGTCTAGAAAATGTAAGCTTATAAATTTTTAACGACCTGTAAATTGTACCGATCTGAGATTATATAATATTGTGTCTAGTTCAAATAATGAATGAATTTATTTTAACATTAAATTATTTAGTTTTATCTTTTCAGTGGAACTATTTTCTTCTTTTTGTAGTGTTTTCTCACATCTAAGGTTCACTATGATCAGGGCGATATACACCCTGAAAACTGCAGCGGAATACATGAACCAGTCGCAAAAATTTAAATCTTTAAGGTGTTGTATCTTCCTCTACTGTGTCTTCCATTAATCTTCTTGGATCAATCGAGTTTTCTCGTATTTTTCGCTTCCTGTGGTGTGAACTTAGCTATTGGAGTTTTCATCTTTAGATTTCTAGTACATTTTCGCTATTTTTGGCAGATCGATAAAAACCTCAGTATCATTAATCTAACTAACTAACCATCACGCTGTTTCCTCGCAGAAGTAGGCAGAGTAATGAAGTTTCCTGCATTCATTATTTTTTCAATATCCTTATCAGCTTTCCATCTCTCGTTAACATACTTATTAAATACACAAACTCATCCGCTTGCTCCAAGTATTCATCATCCACAACTATATTGTTCTGTTGCTGAAATAATTACATTCACATTTTGGAAAATATTGTAAGGTTAATGGTAGTAAAAGAGGCGTCTCTACAATTTTTGTAGTAAAATTACTGACCCTTTCTTGAACTCTGATATTTGTAATATTTAATTAAAAATAATAGTTTCTAAGTAGGGGGTAAAAGGGTTATCTTCCACTCTTAATCGAAGGGTCAGCATACAATTTTTTGTTCATTTACCTAAATTCTGAATGAGAAAAAACTCATGATTTGCCCTCGTTTTGCTTTGAAACAGAAACCTCTGAGTCAAGAACTGCGGATCTTACGAACTAGTGTCATTATATTTGAAGGCCTCCATGGTCTAGTGGTAAGACGTTCGACTATAAATCCAGAGGTCGCGGGTTCAAACCTGACGTGCGCAAATAAATTTTATTTAATAAATGTTTATCATTACACATTTAATTCATACAAAATGATAAAAAAGTATATTTGCGGCACGTTCCAGAGTGGTGGATACTCTAACTATCGCCCTGGTGAAAGAATCGAAACTTTGCTTGATTGAAATAGCTTCAGCCTTTTGTGATTAGATCTGAATAGCCAGGTACTTCCCAACCTTTCTCTTCCTCATCGTGTTAACACATTTAATGAATGGAAAATTAAATACACTTTATTTTCGGCACCTTCCAGAGTGGCAGATACTCAAAGAATCCCACTGGTGAAAGACCACCATTCAGAATCAAAACGTTGCTTTAAATAATAAACCAAGAACATTAGGCCAAATAATTACCCCGGAACTCAATACAACAACAGCACAACATCACTATTCCTACTCAGCAAATAAGATTTTCAACAAACTTCCTAAAGACATAGATGTAAAGAACTAAATGGCTTCAGCTACTTTCTAACCTTTCTCTTCTCTATCTTCTTTCCCTCCCCACTACCTTCATCCTCACAACATGACCCTATTGGAGACGCCATAGTCTCACTGGCTTTAGACAGCTGACAGCAGTTGGGACTCTTACCAAGAAATTATCTTACCAAGGGAAAAAGCATTTCACTCTCTGTTGGTGACGTTGTTCTATTATGAAGGGTCCCTATCAGGTCTAAAAAAGGACCTCCACACAAATTTTCCTCGATGCTGGCGAAGTCAGGGCATGCGTTGAGGCGGCGACAAAATCTTGTTTTCGACAGGAGGCAGACCAATACGGTATGTGGTTTTCCGCTAGTAAGTGGAGGGCAGTTTTGACATACTGAATCAGACACGTAGTACGTTTAGTTGGCAACCTGGTAAAAAGCTAGCGTTTACAAGTATTCAGTGCAGAGGCTTTGGCGAAAACATAAATGGCCCAGCGGGGTACGAGTTTGTCAAAGTAAATTTACAGCAAATTGAAGATCTCCGCAAATCGTGGGTGGAAATAGAAATCTTCCGCAAGTGTAAAATGCTTGTTCGTGTAGAAGAAAGAGCGTAATAGAACCCTTTGGGAGTAGTAGACATGTAAAATCTGTCGGTGGAATAGTAGTAGTTCTGTAGCACCAATGTACATGCACCAATGTACATGCACCAATGTACCAATGATTTGATCTCGATATATCTAGGTTGTAACCATGACATTACAGACTTTTAAACACGTTTTATAACTCTTAAAATGGCAAACAAAAGATGCGGTGGTTTCTGTACTTTTGATTAAGCAGATTTAGTATTTAATTGTCACGCGTCGCTTGAGGTCGTATACTATAATCTATTTAAATAAATTACATAAATATATGTAGAAATACCCTCGTGTTTGATAAGAAATTATTATTACACTGCAAACACCAGTAAAGTCAAGGAACAATATTTAATTTGTAAGTAGGTACACGCGCAAATTACTCGTTATTTAAAATAATAAAATATTTCAACTATTTCCCGAAGATTTTAAACACCATTAGAGAGAGCGAGATGGTAAACGTAACAACACGCAATTATTTGACTCACATTCTTTATTGCAACTCATTCAGTTCAATATCCTTGCCGTAGACTCAAAAACAATGAATTTCTGTTCCTCAATCATCCCTCTACTAATTATGGGTAACATTCTTTACCGTCCAGAATGTCGAGACTTGTTAACTCAAGACATAGTCTTGATATTTTTGGTTCCAGTCTAAACGACTTTACGACTCTACTAAAACATTGACTTGTCCTTGGCTTTGACTTGAATGTTCTTTCTAGTGTATATTTTATTTCGTTTCTTCTGTAGAGTATTATGTACGTGCTGGTCTTTCTCTGTTGTTCTTTTTTACCGTTTTGTGTTTTGTATTTATTTTTGATAATTTAAAAATAGTCCGTTAGTATATAAAAAATAAATAAAAATACACATGTGTTTGCAGTGTGCAAACACACTACAAAACCCACAAAAAGACAAAACATATGTGTTTGCAGTGTGTAAGCACATCGTCCGAAAGGGCTACAAGATTTCCTAATAAGGGATGCCATAGTCCAACAGACTCCGATGGTATTTTCGTAGTGTTTAAAAATAAATCTCAATTGCCTTACGCATTTTGAAATAGATTTCTAAATGAGAGTATTTATCAAACTAATATAAAATTTGATAAAATCCAATTATTTATCTCATTGAGATTCAAATTGCATCGGTTCAGAATATATCCCCACCGCTGCCTCCGAATGTATCCGGAGCGCATCAGCCGTGAGGGTAATCTTCAATCTATTTCCAATGGATATCGAAGCAAGCTCAAGAGCACATTCCCCGGTCGTGTCCGCCGTCGAGTACAATAGCGATACGAGCCACACGTCGCGCTTGATAGGTGAACCGTTTTATTATATACACGGCGAACACGCTCACACTGCCGAGGCTAGATGTCCGACTTGAATTATATGCGCTCCTGATACATAGACACCTTCAGATCATACGGTGGGCGGGTTTTGATCGATTTCCGATATAAAATACAAATGGGGATGGTGCATGCCGAGTTTTGATGGTGTTTTAAGGCTGCAGCTATTCTTGTCTATACTGTGTTTTGAAGCACTGTCTCTTTTTTTATATATTTTTAAAGCTGAACATTTTGTGCAATGCAATGGTTGAATAAACAAAATAAAGTACAAAGAAGGAGTATATTGATAAAAATGTTCTTACGTCAAATGATCAAACGCCAAATTCAAATTTACTCTAGTTTATGTGAGTTGCCTGTTTTGATATTATTGTTACTCTATATTTATGGTTTTAAAGTTTATTAGGTAGAACTCCATTTTAATTTTTAGGTTTTTTAATTTTATTTGAACCTTAATTATTATTATTTCAAATTAAAAAAAAACAATTTTTTGTTAATATGTATACATAGCAGAACTTTAAACTAAAAATTGTTTTTTTTTTGTAATTAAAAATAATAATAATTATTGTATAATAAAATTAAAAAACTTAAAAATTATTATTACTCTATTAAATGTTTATAAACTTACAGATCAGCCCCCAAAATACACAATTTTTGGCTTTCTAATACAAGCAATACTACAAATTATTTATCTATTAGTTATATACGGGTAGTAAACTTTTCTACATTTTTAGACATTTTCCTAACTGTCCATGTAGAAATTATAGATAAATAATGTGCAGTTTTACTTGTATTGGAAAGCTACAAAGTGACGTTGAGCGTCATTTTGGGTGCTGAGCCTTCAGACAATTACATGTATGACTTTAGGCGGGTAGTACGTAGCTAAGTCTGTTTAGATTGAGTAATCTTTTTTTAATCCAGATTTTTCAAATTTCCTTTAGATGATCCTCGATAAACAAGGGTTGTCAAAATAAGCTAAAAGTTATAATTAGCAAATGTGTATGTGTGTACTGTTTATTTTATTAGTTATGCTCTGTTTGTCAAATTTTCAACACAAAACAACTCAATGATGTGATTTAGAATTCATAAACCCGTAAGGAAGATAAAATCTTATTACTTCTCCAGATTCTAAGTACCACCATATTTGCTTGTGTTATAATTCAATGTGCGAAAGGAAAAGAGGGATGAGTCAATATACGCAGATGTTCAGGAAAGCCAAAACAAAATTGAGGAATTTTGTTTTTTACGAGTAATTTTATCATTTGTCACATGTCCTTTAAAAAAAAATAGCGCATTATTTTATTTTCTGACTCATCTAATTTTTCCTCGGTAGATATGTATCTAAGACACAACTCTGCATACTTAACTCAAAACTCGATTTTATTGACTCGTCTCCCATTTCCTTTCGCACACAGAATTGTTTTCCTCGCCATTTTTTCATAGACATGTCTAAATCACGTACCTATATGATTTTTTTAAATACGAATAGTAATGATGTTTCTGTCGAGATAAACGCTTGACTGACCTTGGGAAATAAGTGATTCCTAAATGAGAATAAAAATGAATTGATTCAAAAGTCTATCTGGAAATTCCGATTCTCTTTGATTCCATCAAAACAACTAAAATTCGAATCTGACAAAAATACAAACCTACGTCTACGCCTACGGACCAAAAATAATATCTGAAACAAATCAATTTCAATATTGTTTCACATTGCTTTGTCCGTTTTTGATTTGGTTGTCATAACAACTATCACAATAGCACAGCGGGGATCTTGACAGAAAGGGGTAACGTGATCGACACCCTTTATGTATTGTATTTTTGTACCGGATTATGTAAATATCGGTAACCCTTTTCGCACCATGAAATGAAAATAACCTTTTTATCAATGTGCCTTATTCACGACCAGAGGCCTTAGCTGAAACCTATTCCTGTTTGAATTATTATTCAATTTATTCTTCATAAAAACAAACAGAAAAATTACAGGGAATTCGTTTTTAATCTAAAAAGAATTCATAACTGGCGTACAATTTCACGGTGGATCTATTTCCTTAGTACCCGTTAGCAATTCGCGAAAAAAACATTCGAATAAGCAAGGAAAATAAAATGTGTAGGACGACATAAATTTTAATGTAGAAAACACACGTCGTGTCGCTCCGTAATACCTACAGCCCTTATTTCTCGTTTACTTCTCAGGAAAGTCAAAGAATTTCACCTCGAAACGCATTTTTTCATAAACCAGGCTGAAATGTATAAAACAAACATTTGCCTACAGCCTTGAATCTGAAGCAAATGTCTTTAAATAGCCTTAATAATAATATATATTTTCAACGATAAATTCCGCAGATTTTTTTCTGAAGGTATTTCCTTGATGTATAATAAAATATACGATTGAGTAAAAAAAGCATCATGCCGACATTCGATTGATTTGTTGACTATTTTACCATTTGTTTTCAAGATCAATTGTACTTCTAATAATAAAAAAATCATATACCCAGAAACACCTAGAAAATATAGCTGAACCGGTCGATGGCTGAGTGGACAAACGCGTCGGATTCCCACCCGGGTGTCGTGCGTTCAATTCCTCTGCTGGCTAAGTCCTCTATCATTGCACAAGCGACATCTTCCGCTTCTTATGATGGCAGTAGGAGTTTTTCAAATATTGTCAGGTTATTCGTAACTCGGGAATGTTTGTCTTTCTTTTAAAAAAATAAAAATATATTTCAACAAAGAACTTAACCAACAGAAAAATATTATGTCATTGAAATTAATATCGTCGCCGGAAAGACAAAAGGACTGAAGCGCCATTTCGGGATGTTTACACCAGAGCACTAAAAGTTTTAATTGTACTACAGTAAAATTCATAAGTCTTCAGTACCTGGTTAGATATTGAAAAATAGTTAACTCAGGTAACTCAATGCCCTCACTGAGTTACCTGAAGCGAAAAAAGCTATAGTCAAACCTTTTCCCAAATGGCTGAAGCGACCAAAACTCTTCAAAATGAAAGGAGAGTCTTACTGATCAAAACTAGCGTTGTGACCGCTTTGAAAGAACTACTTCGTTTGGCAGCAGTTCCTACTTCATTCATTGTTCATTGAAGAAATACTTCAATTGAAGTTGGTAGTTCCTTTTAGAGTTCATTCATGTCACTAACTTCGTTCAACGGTTCTTTTCACTTTCAAATCCCTACCGACTAGGACGTGTTTTTTTCGGCAAGGAACCAGTTTCAAAAAGGACCGAACATATAACCGGATAAATTTTTTAAAAAAAATTGCGAGTTTGACTTCAATTAAAGTGCTCACTGCGAAGGGTTCTTTTTTAAAGAACTAGCAATTCGTGAAGCATTTACAAAACATTGAAGTTTTTCCCAACGCTAATCAAAACTGTATATTTAACCCATGTTTGACCAAAGTGTCGCTTCAGCCCTTTTGCCTTTCCAGCGATGATATGTTTCTTTGGGGCTTAGGTGTGAATGATGCAAAAAAGGGTAATTTTCTTGATATTATTTTATTTACAAATATTGAATAAAATCATGAAACGCCATGCGTTATACGATTTCGTCATATGAATACTTACATAATGTATGATTAAAACGTGTAAAAAGATCTAATAGTGTTGTTAATTTGAAGATTCCTTAACTTTTATTGACGATGGCGCCATTTTTTTCTCTGACAAAAACATCGCCAGCGACTGAATTATATTAACAACAAAAAACGTCGATAAAATGTATCTTATTATGTATTTTAAACACTCTTCTTCGCTTTTAAGCGGAGACAATAAAATCGTACTATAACTGTACCATTCATAAATTTTGCATTTAAGCTGTTCTTCATCTGCCCACATAATATTGGAAAACATGAAAAAATATATTTAATCAATATTATAAATTCCCACACATTTATTTATAATTTAAATAAAAAATAATTTTGTTTTAAGCCACTTTATTTATACACATATAACAATTCGACCGTTTTCGGTTAAACTTAACCTTCATCAGGAACGTATAAGTATAAAACAGGTTTTATACTTATACGTTCCTGATGAAGGTTGCTTAACCGAAACCGGTCGAATTATGTGTATAAATAAAGTGGCTTAAAACAAAATTATTTTTTATTTAAATTATAATGTCAAACTACAAAGTGTTTGCTTCCTTCGATGATTTATTTATAAATCGCAGCTTATGGCGTTGGCTTGAGAGACCAGAGTGGTAGATACTATATGTATTACCCTGGTGAAAAACCATCATCCAGAATCAAAACTTTGCTTGAAATCGCTTTAGCTGTGTTCGGTGGCTAGATCTGAATAGCCAGGTACTTTCCAAACATTTTCTTTACCATCTCGTTCCTCTTCCTACTAGTTTCAGCCTCACGACACACCCCAATTGGGAATGTCATGGCCAGACTGGCTCCAGACGGTTGGAAACAGTTGACTCTTGTGCGGTATTCACTATTAAAAAAAAAACCGGACCAATTTCAATCCTTCTTTTCCAATATTCACGTACTTACTTATTTTTTTTAAATTGAGATAATTTTTATAGTGTGTTAAAATAATAATTTTATTAAAAGTGACGCTAAGGAAATTAGAGTCAGATGATGTCACATAACCTCAATTTACATGCACGATAACGTCCAGGATGGTACATATGACGTCAGACAGAGCATTTTGATGTATTGATTATGTAATTTTAATTTTCTTTTTGTGTTCTTATTTAAATGTACCTTTGCAAAAAAAAATCACACATCTAGTTACAGAAAAAATAATAATTACATTTTAAACTAGTAGAACACAGCACATACTATGGTATACACGTATATATACGAGACAAATACTCGTAGATATAAATTGAAATCTTAGTATGTATAAAAACATGGTTTTTACATATTCAGCACAAATCCTACGAAAAGTTCCAAGACTTGAGGCATCTTTTAAGGCTTTGGGGAGGCTATTAAAAATTTTTTGACCTTTATAAAATACGCTGTTTGTGTCCACCCAACTTTTGTTTTGGGAAGCCTAAAATCATGACAACTTATCGTAGGATAATTGTGAACATTTGAATTATTTACTCGTATAATATTATTTTCGTAGAAAGCAATCACTTTGTGGTTTGACATATTTAATTAAATGAAACAATAACTTACAGATTAGTTTTGTACTTTGATGGTGCATAGACTAAACAGAACCAGTCGATCATAAAAAATAAAATAAAATCCGTGGTCTTGTACAAAGTTATTATTTCAATTTCATTAAACATATCAAACCACAAAGTGATTGCTTTTTTAGAAAAAAAAAGATTATATTATTGTTTTCGAAGATTGATTTATTAATTATACGAAAATCCATATACCATTAAATCTATACATAGTCAATTATTCTATGGAAATAAGTCACAATTTTTCCTTTGGAGTTTTTTATTGTTAGTATGAAGTCGGAAATGACGTATGCATTAGTAACACAATGTCTGCCCTAATCCCTGCGCAAATTATGACACTTAGCTCGGGTTACATTAAATTACTTCCACGTGTGTCGGTCCTCAGTAATTCATGCCGATCCCAGGAGCACAGCCTCCCGCGGAGGTGATCAAGTGAGACAAACACATTTAGAATAGTTGGCTAAATGTCCCCAATAACAGGGGAACATGGAACGGATTAGCGGATTTCACCGCTTCACGATCTAAAACTTAGTCCTTGAGATTTGATTTTGATTTAAAAATTGTGTTTAAAATATTATTGACTACCCGAATTATAGAACGACCAGAAAAGATAAAATCAAACAATATTGCGTCTAACCTCAGAGCAATAATATACAAGAGAGAGCGCTGTAGATAGAGCTGTAGTCAGTTTTACAAGGTTTGCCGGACTCGGCTAGACCTGGGCGTGGCTAGGACGAGGGCTAGTTTATTTATACATCCATTCATAGCACATGTCGACATAATATTTTTGTTTATTCATATAACCACTTTTACACAGTATTGTAAAAAAAAAAAATGAAACCTAATAAACCGTTGAGTCATGTCAATTTATTTCGCGAATCATAACGTGTGAGCGGAGTCAATGGAGACACGGGACACGAATAAAATTCTATCAATACTTTAAAGCGGTATGATAATTCTAAAAAAAATGTTGTCTCTTTCTTCTCATGGTGTACGACGTAAAAACCCAGAGAAAGTGATTTACCCCTAATCTGTATAGGTTGGGTAAAAAGAATTAGCTCGCACTCCATATATTGTTACCTCAAGCGAACACAAGCCGACCTAGACGCAATTTAGAACTGGTCGAGAAACAATTATTTAAATTTTAATATAAAAAATGCGTCATTATGACATATAGCCGATCTAAAAATCCTTTTTTTTTTCAAATACATTATGAATAGTGAAATTTTAACCCGCGTATTTACCATCAAAGATCTCGGGGTGGTTTTTGATCCCAGGCTAACGTTTTCGAGTCATTATAATTGTTATAAACTTCTTGGTTTTGTAATCAGAAGGTGCAAAGAGTTTAATAACACAAATGCGATGACAGCCCTCTTCAATGGAGTGATCAGAAGCAAGTTGGAGTACGCTAGTACTGTCTGAGCTACACATCAAACCAAATACATAAATATGTTGGAACAGATTCAAAAAAAATTCCTCAGGGATGTGTACATGCGTTTGCACGGAACATACCCTATGTTCATGCATCACACAGAACTACTCGAGGAGACACATTATCATAGCTTAGAGACTGGGCGCAATGCTGGTCTCATGACAATAGGATTTAAAATTATAAATCACTTAATCGACTGTCCATACCTCTTCGCTTGCTACTGCTTATTCGTACCAGAAAAATACTGTCGCAGCAGAAATCATGCAATGTTCAGAATACCCTATGGTCGCACAGATGTTTTGGCTCAGCATAGCATGACAAGAGGTATAATTCTGTTAAATACATCATCTATATATATTGATATATTTTCAAATAATTTACAAAAGTTCAAAAAACTTATTAATTTTAAAATTTTATAATTTGAAATTGCTTACTTGTTGTTCCATTGTACTGTTATTGGGTTTATATCTGTTGTACAATAATAAAAAATAAAAATAAAAAAAGTAACTAGTTGTTAATTTGCACTTTTGACAAAATGACAGGACATAATCACTATATCATATCCTTAATTGCGGTATACAAATTCACTGTCACTACTTACTGTTTTAGCATTATTTTCGATGAGTTAGTACTGGTATTATCTACAAAAATGTTCTTCCAAAGACATAATGTTCACATTGGTTTCAAAATCATTTTATCTGAAAACTAAAGTTTTGATGCAAACCTTTCCAATATTTATTTAATTATTTCATGTATTTGTAATTGGTAGTGTGCAATTCCAAAACTCATTCCAGAAGTATTCCTATACCTTTTGTAAAAACTCGAACTGAAAAAACACACTTCGATTCCCAGTAGAAGCCGATATTTTCGCACGTTCAAGCGTAATTTTTCACTCTTTGAAAATCCGACGTTTCTCTCACCTGAAACAGAAATTGAGTCATATCATTTGAATCAGAATTGGTTTTGGAGCAATCGTCAAATTTAAATATTATTTTCACCGTTCATTTGGTTGCCTCTTCCACTCCCAGCTTTCACAAAGATAAAATCTGATAAAGGAACATTTAATGATGCCACTTTTAAAAATGAACCAACCTTTTTGCGGAGAGTTTCTTTTGTAGTCGCCTTTGCCGAATACACTTTTCCTAGCGATCAAAAGAACTCTGCAGAACGCTGGAACGAGTCGGAACGGTTTTTTTTATCCATTTCTGGAGTAACAGAAAAACATTTTTCCTTTATAAGATCGCTTTTCCATTTCCTACTCATCATCCCCGCCTTAGAATATTTTCCTAATCAAATTTCTGCAGATCTTCGATATCTGTCAAACTTTCTCCAGCTTAATTAAGATTTTAATCTTAGCTGCTCGTCATATCAGACTGAAGGCAAGCTTCGGGCCGATGCCAAAGCTTTAAATCATATGTTGAGCTTTTGTAATTTAGTGGCATAAGCTTGTGCCTAGTCTGGTAGTTGTAAGCTCCAAATACTTACATAATAATGTAATGTAATAAACTGAATGCTGAATAAAGAAGAGAAAAGAATTTAAATACTACTTATAAATTGGAATTGACTTTAAAGCTTTTATGCTGACATAATGTATTTGATATTAATTACTGAAATAATATCAATAATCTTTAACATAAATTTGAAACAGAAAAAAACAAAAAATAAAAGAATAACGGTCGCGACCGAGACTCAAACTCTGAACCTGAAAAGGATGGAGAAAACCTGAGTCTTGAAGAGACCCACGTTGAAAGAGGTAGGAAACACAGGGCTGGCAAATCGTTCCACAGCCGAGCTGTTGAATATAAGACCGAGTCGTAAAAGCGACCCGCTATCATGTAATGAATGTCAACCGTGTACAACTGTGGAGCGCGCATTTGGCGGGTTTCCCGACTATGCATCGGTGCCGAAGGGATCAATGACGCAAGTTCCTGGAAGCATCTTCCATTGAAATACCGGTTATAACAAGGACAGCATTCCCATCTGACGTCTGTGCTCCGAAGGTTGCAATCAGTTTGTTAAGATAGGAGAATATATCAAACTGACCGCCCGTTTCTGCACAGAGTCAAGGGTTTTTTTTCAGGTAATTCGGGGCTTCAGACCAGAGGTGGCTGCCAAATTCAACAGTGGGGCGCACTTGCAAATTTGTACAAGCTCAGCAGTTGTGTACTTTTGAAGTATACCTCTTATTTATATATTTTATATTATTAACACCTTAAAGGCTTTTACATAATTTAATACATTTTAGCTAAGCACTTATATAAATATAGCGTAGGTTTTACAATTAGTTATATTATCATAGTATGTTTAACAAAATAGTGTAATATGTATATAATACATACCATAATTAATTTAAACGAAGTTAGTAAGTTAATTATATGTATGTTATTGCAGCGTAATGTAATAACAATTAGTTATTATTTTAGAAGTTTGCAAAAAAAGAGTATAATACATAGCATAATAACAACAACAAAAAATAAATGATAACAACAATAGTATAATTTGACGGCCAGCATGGTCGAGTGGTAAGACGCTAGACTATGAATCCAGAGGTCGCGAGTTCGAACCCGGCGTGCGCCAATAAAAACTATTTAATTATTATGTGTCACAACACATTAAATTGAAATAAAATAAAATAGTGTAAATTTGCGGATTAAATTTTCCAGAGTGGTAGATACTCTAAGTATCGCCCTGGTGAAAGACCACCAATCAGAATTGAAACGTTGCTTGTAATGGCTTTAACCGTGTTTGGTGACCAGATCTGAATAGCCAGGTACCTCCCGACCTTCCCCTTCCTCATCTTTTTCGCTTCTCTCCTATCTTCAGCCTCACAACGGCCTCCATAGTCGAGTGGTAAGACGGTCGACTACGAATCCAAAGGTCGCTGGTTCAAATCCGGCGTGCGCCAATAACTTTTATCTTACTAATATGTGTCATAATACATTTAATTCATACAAAAATAATAAAAAGTCTATTTGCGGCACGTTCCGGTATGGTAGATAAAATAGTCCCAACTGCTACCCAGAGTGGTAGATACTCTAAGTATCGCCCTGGTGAAAGACCACCATTCAGAATTGAAACGTTGCTTGAAATGGCTTTAGCCGTGTTTGGTGACCAGATCTGAATAGCCAGGTACTTACCAACCTTCCTCTTCCCAATCTCCTTCCCTTCTCCGGTACCTTCAGCCTCACAACATACCCCTATCGGGGATGCCATAGTGTCGCTGGCTCTAGACGGTTGGGAGCAGTTGAGACTCTTGTGCGGTATTCACGTAAACATAATTATAGAATTAGTAAGTTGGTAGGTATGTAAATAGAGAGTTACAGCGCAATGAGTAGTATTTTTATTTTTACATAGTAATTATAACTATAAAAGATGTAAAACTTGCAACTTGAGCGGTATTCACTATAAAAATAAAAATATACAGTATATTACAATCAGGACCCACTCTATTTAATGTCGTTTCACTACTTAAGGTGAAAAGTTATTACTCTTCAACAAAAGCTCGGCAAAACCCAAGATTAGGCTCTTCGCAGGAATTTCGTAATCACGGCATTCGACAGCTTCCCGGGCAACTCCGGCGCCGCTAGCCGCTAATCCGCCGCATCTTCTGGCCGCGACGCCATCGCCCGAATAACTTTGGGAATCACTAATCTGACACGCGGCTCGCACACATACACTTTGAGAACCGCTGCGATCCGACACATGATTTGCTGCCGTAACACCGCCATCAGTAGCTACGCCAGAGATCCTCAACACGTCATGACGCACCATCACAAAATTATCGTACCTAATACAAAAATAATAATTGGCTTATTACTATAACGCCGTTTTCGTGAAAGAAATATCACCTAAAGAGCGCGACATTGACAGAAACATAAATTCAAAACTAAATCCCCTCGTTGCAAATTTACCTAGTGAAAAAATACCGCAAAAATACACAAATACTGTAATTCATCCAAATGTTTTTTTTTTTTTATGTGCAACTAAAATAAGTGTTAACATACATTGATGTTGTGTTTTATTTTATCAGAAGGCCCTGTTTTCACAACAAGAATCCGGGTCCTTATAATAATTCTTCATTCATCTTGGTTAAAATAAATGCATCGATTTATTTTGTACATAATTTACAAAATTAAGCGCTGCTTAATCAAGCGCGAGGTAGAGTTTGAAGTAAGCGACCTCCGTAATCGAGCAGTTAAGATTCTTGACTACGATACCAGAGGTAGCTGGTTCAAATACCGGCGTTTTAAAATACATTAAATTCGTTTAATATGTGTTATTTCACATGTACTTAAAATAAAATAATATACGGTATATTTACGGCACGTTCCAGAGTGGTAGATACTCTAAGTATCTCCCTGGTGAAAGACCACCATTCAGAATCGAAACATGACTTGAAATGGCTTCAGCCGTGTTTGGTGACCAGATCTGAATAGCCAGGTACTTCCCAACCTTCTTCTTTCCCATGACCTTCACCTCCCTACTATCTTCAGCCTCACAACATACTATAATTGGGGATGCCGTAGATTTTATCCATTTTTTTCAAAAGTAAAAAATCGAAGAACACACAAAAACGTGACTAACCTTTCCAGTTGTCAAAAACAAACCACTAATCCAAAATGGCTGATAATACTAACATGTGATAAACATATGTGTACCAACGTATCAAAAAAAATCGACGGTCGAATGTACACAGCCCGCGAAAATTCAAAATTCACCTTTTCTTTTGAACAGGCCTCGTATAAAGTTAAAATATACTTTTTTATTGTTTATCGTTTTAGCTTTTCTGAATTGGGCAAGGTTGTGTACCCCTTAGCGACGCTATGTCAGGGTCGTCGGCGCGTCGTTCCCTTTATCATGTTAATGGCGCTATTTCAATTTTGCTCTCTGTATGCCTACACTATACTGCCTACACTATCCGCTACGCACGCACACCTCCTCCCAGCTTTGTTCTCCTGGTACCCCGACAACTCTCGCTCCTACTTCATGTGTGGATGATAAACATCACGCACACACACGCACTTCATAACACTGAACAGGGTGATTGGAATTTGAGTAGATTTTTGGTGGGTTATTACTACCTGTCTACGGGACTTTTGCAGCCCCGATGTTAAAGGGTTGCGATATGGGCATAAAAAAGGGTAGAAAAAAATATGAAAATAATCTAGATACTTGGGTTTGGTCAACTAAAAAAAACGTGTACAATGGCTAAATTCTGGCTCGTTTCTAGGAATAATAAGATTTTTATATTTTTTTCCGTAGAAATCAATCACTTTGTGGTTTGACATATTAAATGAAAATGAAATAATAACTTGGTATTGTGCTGCATTTTATATTGGTAAGACAACCCGAACAGTCAATGTTAGGTTCTTGGATATTTAAATAACCACGGTTCTTTTTTAATTTCCCAATCTTCTGATGAAAAATATCACACATCCAATATAAGCACCGGTGCTCATATTCTCCATAAAAACGCACTAGAAATAAAGAAAACTATTAAAATAGTAATATTCTTAATAATCAATTAAATTTGTCCACTAGTCCAATATTAGGTATATTTCCTGTTAACTCATAACATTTTTTATTATTTCTTATCACGTTCTCAGTCAAAGTTTAGCCTCTTTCATTTCATATTATCTGTCTCTTTCTCTCTGTTCCTTTGTTATAATTCAAATGTTGCTCTTTTGTTTTCTTACTTTTCTCTTATTTTATATTTTTGTTTGGTTTAACTTTGTACCCTGATGATGTTAGGCTAAGCAGAACCGGTCGGTCATAAAAAAATTTAAAAATAAAATACACAAAGTTATTATTTCATTTTCATTAATAAAAAATACATTTAAAAAAGAAATACAAAAAAAATCATTCAAAACTAGAAGCCAAGTAACCAATAATTAATATGTTTAGATAAAATAATTCACGATCATCTCGATACTACAGTATGTCTTGGCAGTATTAAAAAAATGTACCTATTTCTTATTGTTAAGACGCCATAGGACATTTCACCTGAGTACGTTCAGAAATAATATTGCGTACTTTAGCCCTCTGTCTCAAATGTGTCGACTACATAATAAGATAGAGTGTACTAATGGAAACATTTTTGTCGATAATTTGTACAGTTTCAAAAAAATGTCATGCTATTTCTTGCAAATATTTTGCACTTTTGTGTTTCTTTGTATATCTTGCTTTTATTTGTATTATTTACACTGAGTTTTTATAACTGGATAATTTCATTTCTATTATTCATTTAGTACACTTTTCCTATGGCCTGAAGAAATTACATAAGGTTTTCAAATACCACAAAGTAAGACAATGCTATTTAATATGCAAGAGCGAGTTAAGGGTAGTGGAATTCTCGAGAGTAACTTATGTATTACAGGGTGAAATTAGTTATGAAATATCTCAAAGGATTGTCAAAGAAAAATATAATGCTGCTCATGAATACGCAACGTGAAACATAAATTTAATTTAAACCAACAAGAAAAATGATCTATATTTAAATGCACTGGGTAGATACAAATAGTTCAAATAATGATATATTAGTCCAATAAAAAAATACTTTTTGTTGAAATAAAAACTCTACCTTCGTCAAAACGTTACCTTCGCAGATTTAAATTAATTGACAATGACATTTGTCCATGTGATGATGAATTCCAGCAAAATTATGTCTACCTCCTGACGTCTTGTCCCCTTTTTAGTATAGACAGATGTAAAATAGATGCAGATTACAAGCGGCGCAACCGGAAATGAGAAGATGTCAGTATGGTGATATGCCACAAGGATGCATCACCATTTCTAGTAGACATCATATTCAACATCATAAGAGCAACCAAACTGATCAACTAGTCACTACATCAGTCTAGTCTTCTCGAACTTAACGAGCAAGGCGAATTGTGAGAATTCAAAAATTAAAAAAAAAATGTAAAACTACTTAATCATTTCTTAAATATATTACAAAAATATTAAATATTTAGATCATAGTGGCACAGCTAAATAAGAAAATCGAGGCCAATAATATTATTTTTTAAACAATCATTTTCTAGTCGGCCTCCGTAGTCGAGTAGTAAGACGCTCGACTACGAATCCAAAGGTCGCGGGTTCAAACCCGGCGTGCGCAAAAAACGATAATTTAATTAATACGTGTCATAACACATTTGATTCAAATAAAATAATGTAATGTATATTTGCGGCACGTTCCAGAGTGGTAGATACTCCAAGTATAGCCCGGGTGAAAGAGCACCATTCAGAATCGAAATGTTGCTTGAAATGGCTTTAGCCGTGTTTGGTGACCAGATCTGAATAGCCGGGTACTTCCCAACCTTCCTTTCCCAATTGGGGATGCCATAGTCTCACTGGCTCTAGACGGTCGGGAGCAGTTGGGACTCTTGTGCGGTATTCACTTTAAAAAAAAGACAGTAATAATTTTTAAAAAACAATAATTTTCTAGTTAGTTCGGGGATGTTATGATGACCAGAGCGGACATAGCATTACAGTACAATCCGCCTGGTGATGGGAATGGAGATGGTGTCAAGGGTAGCACTTCCTCCAGGTACCACAGCGATTGGATCACGTAATTTCGCTATTAAGTGTTAATTTACATGTTTTACAAAAGAAGGGTATTTGATTTTACGCAATATTTCATGCTCACTAACATGCCAGTAGGCCATAAAGTATTAGTCAACCAACCATCCTGTACCACCAACATGCACACACCCAAGTATCCACGCAATATGTGTGTGACTTAATTTTCTCTATTGATTGCAGTAAGTTGGAAGTATACCTAATTCACGACATAGCGTATCGTGCGAGTCATTAGACATTAAACCACCCTACAGTTGAATTCTTATTCTATGGGGTCGTCTCACTTACTGAAGATCGTGATCATTTTATGTTAGATGCCGTGACGCGGCTCAAGGACCTGGCTCCATAAAGCTCTAGGAGATATTCCACGAGGATACTTCATTACTCTCACGACACATTTGTTCTTCTGTCAGGTAGGAGATCTACCTTTTCCTATGTGACGTTAAATCTTCTCAACTTAAAGTTAATTTCTCTAGAATTTATTTGAGTGTATCATTACGTTGGTGACAAGTGCGTCTTGCCAAACTCCTCAAAGCAGACACGTCATTCTAAAATCTCTTCTCTGTAAGGAATAATAATAATAATAAGTTTTTTTTTCAGAAGGTATGCGGGAATAATGCAATGCAATACCTTCCATAATTGCTAATAATAAATAGTTACAAAAATCATAAAATTCAAGTAGCGATTCACAAAAAGTAAATAAAATAGTGAATATCGTTTTAATCGAGCGTGCTTCAGGGTGGTCTCCGCATCATCTGCATCCATCGCTCGTTGAAAGAGAGCTGAGCCATTCAGATGCAGCCACGACAATGATGTTGTTCTGCCCCAGAAGCTGGCTAGTCGGTGGCGAAGTAAGGCGGGGAATGAGTGCACCCTTCCTTCGGTGAACATAGTAGAGGCACTGCAGAATCTTGGAAGTTGCAGAAGTTGCCTATAAGCATTGTTGTAACAAACCCTCAACTTGTTCCATTGCGCTGTTGGTATAGAGCTAAGGGTAGATAGAGCTAATGGTAGAGAGCTAACTCTCCAACTAAAGTATCGCCCTTCAGAATCGAAACGTTGCTTATAATGGCTTCAGTCGTGTTTGGTGACCAGATCTGAATAGCCAGGTACTTCCCAACCTGACTCTTCCTCATCTACTTCCCCTCCCCACTACCTTCAGTCTCACAACATACCCCGATTGGAGATGCCATAGTCTCACTGGCTCCAGAAGGTTGGGAGCAGTTGGGACTCTTGTGCGGTATTCTTTTAAAAACAAAAACAAAATCTCTAGACTTTCGAGTTTCATAATGTCGGTTTCAAATTCGTTTTGCCAAAATCCTCGAATTAGACGTCTATTTCACCTACAAACTATTCGTCTGTCTAAAATCTCTTCTCAGCAAGGAATAGTGGTAGATACTCTAAGTATCGCTCTGGTAAAACAGCACCATTCACAAGCAAAACGTTACTTGAAGTGGCTTTAGCCGTGTTTGGTGACCAAATCTAAATGAGCAGGTACTTTCTGACCTTCCCCTTTCTCATCTTCTTCCCCTTTCTACTATTTTCAGCCTCACAACATACCACAATTAGGGATGCCGCAGTCACATTAGCTTTAGACAGTTGGGAGCAATTGGGCCTCTTGTGCGGTATTCACTATAAAAAAAATTAGAAAGTATAATGTTTTCAATTACGAGAACAGATATGATCGTAGAAGGTCTAGTCTAGAAGGTGAAACCATGATTCTGCCTGCCGATGGACCAGATTTGTTTTTTTTTAACGTCCCATCTCCTTCTTTGGTCCGCTATAATAAATAAATAATAATAAATCAAAATCTTCAGTTTTCACACTGATTTTTTTATCACGGTCCATCATAGGCCTCCCTTAAAAAAATTGTCGCTTGCATTTTTGTCCAAGGCCAATATTTGTTGCACTTATCTCAGCATAGAAGAAAACCTCTGTAGACCTGTGTTATCATTTGGGAGGCAATGTGGAAGATTGTTTAAGCTAATGAAGAATTGAACCTGGTTGTTACGGAGTCTCATTTTGCAAAATGGAGAAAACACAAAAGCTGACATGTCATTCGAAAGCAATGCCGTTACGCATTATAACGTATCATGAAACAATCTATTCACATGCGACAAAGATTAACCGTGTTCATATAAATATGTTGGGCACGCGTTTATGCTATCTCCCACTGCCCAAAGATTGTGCAAAAAATTATTCACACGTTGTCTCAGACTGTTTAATTCTTTGATTACACAGATTTTTGGTATGTAAATATCAATAAGGTCATTTTAGCAATACCTTTAATAGATGTTTTTTGTTAAATTTAGCCATAGCTTTTAAGTTTTGTAAAACGCCCTTGAGTTGATATTTCACAAAAATGGCGCTATAGATTCCCATCTGGGCGTCGTAAGTTTAATTCATCTCTTAGCTAAATCTTCCATCATTACACTACCGACATCTTTCACTTGCTATGATGGTAGTAGGAGTTTTTAAAATATTGTAAAATTATTTGTAACCCGAGAATTTTTGTCTTTCTTTTAAAAATATATATATGCATTATTATCATTGATGATTAATTGGAAAACAATTATTTTTCACTCAACAACTTGACGTTAAACATGATTATACGAGTATATGTTTCACAAGTCTCATGCTGGCAGAAATGACATTGCAAGATTGCTGATGTGATTGTTTTAATTTTCTTCAAATTCAGGGCAATTATTGGAAATGAAGGTAGCAGCCTTCTTGGTTTTTCCAAGAGACTCACTGATTACTTAATCTGAATGATTCTTACTTGGAACGCTTAAACAAAAACCGACTTTTTTTATTTCACTATTAACACGGGCTCTAAAATTCCTCCACCCGAAAACACATAATAGATTTAGCCAAAACATTTTACTTCAAATTAGATTCAAACCCAAATCCTTTCATTTTCAACATTGGCCGCTGGACTCCCAGTACCGACCCCCTTCGTCTACGTCTAAATTCCATATTATTCCCTCTCTAACCTTGGTGAGTGGGCCTAAATAAAATATTGCTATAAGCACACAAAACAATGTCTACAAAATTTCACTTAGGACTTGAAGTATTTTTTAAACAAGATATAGGATACTTGTTTTAAATATTTCCACAGCGTATTACAAAATAAACATATAAACTGTTCCACGCCATTAAGAACAAGGTTCTTGTGTTTGGTGAGGGAATTTCGCTCAAATAATAAAGTAGTGTTTATTTTTTGCAATACAGCAGATAAATTTACGTATGTGTGTAAAATTAGTTATAGTAATACATGTAAGTACATAATGATAACACAAGGTTTGTAGAATAAGAAGAAAAAAATAACAATAAGTGTATAAATTATAATAACAATTATTAAGGACTGGTAAAGTTTTTTGATGTAATATTTCTATTTGAGCTGAAATTCATAAACATATATATAAAAAAAGGCCTTCGGTAGCAGCCCGTTCACCGGGTAGAAAAGATTATCTCCTCATAATTGCATCTCTAACCGCAGTTGACACAGGAAGAGGGATAAATATTCCCTGGTACTATTTGAAATTTCTACCATACAATATGCATATACATATATTTTTTAATAAAAATATATATATACCTGTGTGCGAAAGGAAGAGAGGAATGAGTCAATAAACACAGATGTTCAGGAGAGTCAAAACAAAATTGAGGAATTTCGTTTTTTTATGTAATTATGTCACATTATTTTATTTTCTGACTTAAGAAACTCAAAACTCGATTTTATTGACTCATTTTTCTCTTCCTTTCGCACACAGATATATGTTATTATAAATTATCGCCACAACTAAAAATCGACTCGGCGGCGATTTGTTGAAGTTTTATGTAGCAGTACGCACGGTCCAGGATTTAGTCTGTAAGCGTTATCACCGTGTGTGAAAATAAGAAGTTTACAACGTTAAGATTTTTAGCAACACTACAATATAAAAACACCTCTTTGCGAACATTACAAGGGTGACCATAAAATGAATGAAACTGATACAAAAGAATTGTTTCACCTTTGGGCTCAAGTACTAGACACGACACACTCCGCCCCGTAAATACACAATGATTACACATACGAGAGAGATAACTTTCGCTATCTTCCAGAGCGAGGTCAAGTTATTGGATAATTTCAGTCCGAGTATATTGTGTAAATACGCCATTATGCAGAGAAATAGGGTGCCTTCAAAGGGCACAAAGATAACAATAACGAGGACACCAATATAGCGACACTTTTATTATATTCATAAACCGGACCTTCTACTTTTACACTGTGTGAGAATAATAATTCCTCGTTGGCTAGGGCGGCCGTTACATTACTTTAGGCGGGATTGCCTCATCCATGTAGTGGCAAAATGTCGTTTGCATATTTTGATGTTTGGGTTGAAAATAATATAGAGTTGTGTGATAAAACTTTAGGAAAATTGGGCGCTGGGTTTAATTCCTGTAGACATTGTTTAACTTTGTCCTCGTGACGGTATGCTGGAAATTCAGTACCTATTTTGAAAGTTTTTTCCAGGAAATCCTAAAATCACTATATCGACGCTGGAAAGGTAAAATGGCTGAAGCGCCATTTTGGGAAGCTTACACCAGAGCGCTTTGAAGTTGTTTTTTTTTTACAATGAAGGTCTTTGAAAAAAAGTTAAATTTTGTAACTCAACGTGAGCATTGAAGCAAAGCGACAAAAAGCAAAAAAGTTATAAATATGTGTCGCTTGATTCAAGCCTTCTCCCGAATGGTAAATATATTGAAGCGCTACTAAGTCTTCAGAATCAAACGAGAGTTAAAGCATTTGATGGGGAAAATAAAACTGTTTAAAACTGCGTATTTGACTAATTTTTGAACAAAATTTCGCTTAAACACTTTTTGCCTTTCCAGCGTCGATATATCATACCGACTGTGTCTAGGTAAAAGGCGTTATTCCATATTTTTTGCGTGGAAAATTAAGCTTTGGTGATAACATAACGGTCATGCCGTTATGCTTGACACTTTTTTTATAGTGAATACCGCACATGAATCCCAACTGCTTCCAACCGTCTAGAGCCAGTGAAACTATGGCATCCCCAATCGGAGTATGTTGTGAGGCTAAAGGTAGTGGGGAGGGGAAGGAGATGAAGAAGAGGAAGGTTGGGTAGAAAATGGATATTCAGATCTGGTCACCAAACAATGCTAAAGCCATTTCAAGCAACGTTTCGATTCTGAATGGTGGTCATTCACCAAGGCGATATTTAAACTAGTAGTACATTTTATATATAGAGTCGTTTTCATGATTGGCCTTTTTTAAATAGTGTTGCATTTCTTTGATATAGTGAGTTGAATTCTGCGTACCCGAACAACCACGCAGGAATAAAACCAACCTATTATTGTTGTGAAAAAATGTGGTGCAGAGAAAATTCGACATGAAATAATATTTTTATTGTGACAGCATTTATATCGAAGTCTTCACTAATAATAAATTCTCTCTTTATGAATATTGATACAGATCCTGTAGGAATAAAATCTGTGAAATAGTACACTCGTTGGGACGCTCAGTCTGCGGGGGGCGATATATTTCCCAAAAATAACAGAAAACATAGAATTGTGGGGTCTACACGTGTCTTTTTCGCCCCCCGGGATTTGAACCTGCGTATATTTCAAGACATATTTGGTAAATGTAGTTGAAAACGTAAGTTTATTTTACATTAGAATGTTCGTGAACTGGAGTGAATTTCATCATTTTATGTGACCCCTCACTAGAGCGCACGGCTGGGCAACGTTGTTAGGTGGCTTAAGGAAGGGGCTGTAGGAAGGAATTCGTTAATGCGGGTCTTGAAGAGACTAGCGTGAATAGAGGAGGTAATAAAGATGCCGGTAGCTCGTTCCACATATGAGCCAACTTGTGCAAAAACGAGTCGGGGAAACGACCCGTTCTCTTGAAGTTGACATCAATTACGAACGTTTGTTCCTCTTGTGTCCATCGAGTTTCACTCGAGGATCAATACTGTTTACTGTTTGACGGCCTCCGTAGTCAAGTGGTAAGACATTCGACTACGAGTCCAGAGATTGCGGGTTCAAACCCGGCGTGCGCAAATACCTTTAATTTAATTCATATGTGTCATAACACATTTAATTCATATAAAATAATAAACAGTATATATTTGTGGCACGATCCAGAGTGGTAAATACTCTTAGTACCGCCCTGGTGAAATACCACCATGCAGAATCAAAACGTTGCTTGAAATGGCTTTAGCAACGTTTGGTGACCAGATTCGACAAGCCAGATACTTTCCAACTTTGCTCTTCCTCATCTCCTACCTCTCCCTAACACCTTCAGCCTCACAACATACCCCAATTGGGGATGCCATAGTCTCACTGGCTTCAGACGGTTGGGAGCAGCTGGGACTCTTGTACGGTATTTACTTACAAAAAAGAGGTCATTTGAGCAGGCTCCATTGAAATACCCGTAGAACAGACTCAAAATCCATGTTAATATAACATTTAATTTAAACTACTTCTGATTATATATATTTGTTTATTTTTACTTTGAAAGTGGATTACTTCTATTGGACAGAAAACTAAATCAAAATGATTTATTATTTTTTTTAACACGCAGCATCCTTAACTTTTCTCCCCTTTTTCCGTCCATCCGCTCTCCACTAAACAAAACCACCGAAGAATCTTTTTTTATTCACCCATATGCAGTAATATATTGTAATATAAACATAATTTATTTGCAGAACAACACTGTTTTATATAACTACATTCACATCTTTGAAGTAACAATATATGGAGAGATACCTAATTCTTTTTACCCAACCTATACACATTTGGGATAAATCACTTTCTCCTGGTTTTTACGTCGTACACCATGAAAAAGAAAGAGACAACAAAATCTTCCAAATTATCACACCGCTTTAAAGTATTGTTAGAATGTTCTTCATGTCCCGCGTCTCCGTTGACTCCGCTCACACGTTTTAATACGTAATAAATTGACATTACTGAACGGTTTATTAGGTTACATGCTATATTTTTGTCTATGACAATACTGTGAAAAGGTGGTTATACGAATAAAAAAAAACATTATGTCAACATGTGCTATGAATTGATGTATAAATACCCTAGTCCTAGCCACGCCCAGATCCAGCCGAATCTGGAAATCCTCATAAAAACTGACTAAAGCAGCGTTCTCTTTTGTATATTATTGCTCTGAGTTCACATCAGGGCTTACCTTATTAGTGATTCACACTATGCGGAAAACGCTGTATTTTGTTCAAATGTCTAGGTCAAGCTTCAATACTATTTTTTTCAAAAAATTATTATCAGCTGGCAAGCATTACAGAAAACCTTTTAAATGTAACTAACCAACTAACTAACCATAACGCCGTTTCTCCACACGGGTAAGCAGAGAGGATAGGTCGTAATACAACTCTGCCTCGGCACACATTCCTAGCCACATTCACATTTATAATAATAATAATAACAGTGAACTTATATAGCGCAGTTTTGTGATATTTCACCTCAAGTGCGTTTCATGCTAAATTAATTATGCTGGTAAGATTAACTAACAAGGAGAAAATAATGTATAATATGTATACAAATTAAAACTATCTAAAATAATGATCGTTATCATAAATCACGAGAGAAAAGGTTCAGATATGGGTATAACAGTGTATGTGTACATCAACAGATTAAAAAACAATTTACTAGGAGCTAAGGGTATAAAAATTCAGATGAAACAAATTGATTCATATAAACACATTTGTCGAATCAAAGAAAAGGAAATATGATTGAGGACAGTTAATATGTGGGCACTTAAAACATTAATATTCAAGTATTGTAAGTAAACGATTGTAAAAATGCAAACAGTGTAAATATAGCAAGTAACAAAAGAAAATAAATATTTTATAACAATTAGTATATGGTTTTCAGTAGATAGTGAGGACATTG
Organism: Drusus annulatus; assembly: GCA_022651775.1. NCBI lineage: Eukaryota > Metazoa > Arthropoda > Insecta > Trichoptera > Limnephilidae > Drusus > Drusus annulatus. The sequence goes on from JAGWCC010000967.1 coordinate 51,036, forward strand.
AGTTATAATGATAGAAGAAAGGAGAAACATCGTCTCATACATAATATTCCGTTATTGAGACTCTTGAAATGGCCCGGCTCAATTATTTGATTCACTTGATTGTGCCATGTCCAAGAAATGTAAAAAAATCAAATAAAATGACGGAAATCGATGAATTGTGTCGATGATTGTGATGTTTGACCGCTTATTAGCTGACTGGACAAAAGCGTCGGATTCCCACCCGGGGTTAAATTCCTCCACTAGCTAATAATAATAATAATAATTGGCTGATTTATATAGCATCGTTTTCGTGACAGAAATATCACCTCAAGGGCGCTTTACAGCATAACTAACATGATATTTAAACTAAGGCTTATTATTAACTTATGCGTTATATTTATAACTAGTGACTGGTCAAGAGGTCCCGAAACGGCCCAGAAAGCGGATGCGTGAAAGTTGTAAAATCGAAAGATGGAAAAATGTTAATAAATGAGGAAGAAATAAAAGAGAGATGGATGAAATATTTCGAAGAGGTTTTTGAAAGCACCCCAAGTGACAGTTTTCCCAGTGTCGAATCAGGTATGAATGATGATGAAGTGAATGTTGTCGAAATCAGCATGGATGAAATAAAAAGATCGATTAAATGCATGAAGAATGGTAAAGCTGTTGGATTCGACAATCTCGCTGCTGAATACTTTAAAGGAGATAGCCGTGTAGTTCTCACATGGCTGTGCAAACTTTATAACCAGTGTTTAGAGGAGGGTTACACGCCATTAGATTGGAGAAGGGCTGTGATCATGCCTCTGTACAAAGGTAAAGGGTCACGCATGGAATGTGGGAACCATAGAGCTATAAGCTTACTAAGTTCAGTTGGCAAGCTGTATGGTAGAATATTGATTGAAAGGGTAAGAATGAAAACAAAAGACAAAATTTAGGACATTCGAGGTGGTTTCATGAGTGGAAAGGGGTGCATGGATCAAATTTTCTCATTTCGGATGCTTACAGAGAAGTTTTTGGCAAAAAACCAGAAACTTTTATGTGCTTTTGTCGATTTGCAAAAGGCGTATGATCGATTTGATAAGAACAAATTGTGGAAGGTATTATCTATGTATGGAGTTAACACAAATCTTATACAAGCAATCGCGTCCTTATACGAGGGAAGCGTTGCATGTGTTAGAGTGAACGGTGATTTTACGAAGTGGTTTAACATCACAAAAGGCGTAAAACAAGGCTGTGTAATGTCACCGTGGTTGTTCGATTTGTACATAGATAATTGTATGCAAGAATTGAAAGGTGTGGGCTTGGGCGCGAAAATGAACAATGTGAAAGTATGTTGCCTATTGTATGCGGACGATGCGGTGCTGATTGCTGACAATATGGAAGATCTACAGTGTCTCGTGTCTAGGATGAACCAAGTATGTATGCAAAATGAGTTGATGATGAATGTAAGTAAGTCGAAAGTGATGGTGTTTGAAAGAGAGAGTACGAGAACAGCGTGCAATATAGTTGTGAATGATGAATACTTGGAGCAAGTGGATGAGTTTGTGTATTTAGGAAGTATGTTTACAAGAGACGGAAAGGCTGATAAGGATATTGAAAGAAGGGTGAATGCAGGAAACTCCATTAATGGAGGACTGAACGCTGTTGGGGCAAATAAGAAATTGTCCAAAGAAGCGAAGCTAGCAGTCCACAATGGAGTGCTTATACCAACCCTGATGTATGGCAGTGAGGCATGGAACTGGCAGAGGAAGGATGAAAGTAGACTGAATGCTGTGGAAATGAGATCTTTGAGACGGATAAAACCATGTATGACCGTAAAACCATGTATGACCGTATTACAAATGACACGGCGGTAAAACCATGTATGACCGTATTACAAATGTGGATATCCGTAAAGAATGCAAGGCTGATATGAGCGTAATGGATAGGATCAAGAAAGGGACGCTTAGATGGTTTGGGCATGTAGAGCGAATGAACGAAGAAAGGAGTGTGAAAAGAATATATGATGCGAAAGTGAATGGAAGAAGAAGTCGAGGACGCCCGAGAAATACATGGCACGATCAAGTAAATCAAATACTTGAACCGGGTCATGTGAAGAGTCAGAATAACAGAAGAGTATGTATGAGATGATGTATGAATGTAAATGAAGCAAGAAGTGTGTGCCAAGACAGAGTTGTATGGTGGTCCGTCCTCTGTGCCTACCCCTGCGGGGAAACGGCGTGATGGTTAGTTAGTTAGTTTAGTTAGACTTACAACTAACATATTTACATTAACACATATGTATATATATATATGTAAATATATGTAAATATATATATATATATATATATATATATATATATATATATATATATATATATATATATATATATATATATATATATACTCACTATGTATAGCACTCGGACTGAGTGATCAAAACTCTAGTGAAGCTAATTGACGTTATTGTGGGTGTGATAATTTAAAAAGAGGTGTCTTTAGTTTTGCTCTGAACTCAGTTGAGCTGTCGATCTCATACACACCCCTCGGTTATTCTGACTCTTGATTGTCTAAAGAAGAAAAGTTAGCAGTCCACAATGGAGTGCTTATACCAACTCTGATGTATGGGCAGTGAGGCATGGAACTGGCAGAGGAAAGATGAAAGTAGACTGAAATCTGTGCAAATGAGATCCCTGAGACGTATGTGCAGTAAAACCATGAATGACCGTATTAAAAAATTGGATATCCGAAAAGCATGCAAGGAGGATGTAAGCGTAATGAAGAGAATAAAGAAAGGGACGCTTAGATAGTTTGGGAATGTAGAGCGAATGAACAAAGAAAAGAGTGTTAAAAGAATATCTGATGCGAAAGTGAATGAAAGAAGAAGTCGAGGACGCCCGAGAAAGACATGGCACGATCAAGTAAATCAAATACTTGAACCGGGTCATGTGAAGAGTCAGAACAACAGAAGAGTATGTATCAGACGATCTATGAATGTGAATGAAGCAAGGAGTGTGTGTTAAGACAAAGTTAAATGCCTACCCTTGCGGGGAAACGGCGTAATGGTTAGTTAGACATGGCCCAACTCAAGTATTTGATTCACTTGATCGTGCCATGTCCGAGGAATGTAAATAATATTAAACGAAATGGCGCTAATCGATGAATTGTGACGATGTCAAATGTGACAAATCTGATCTAAACAAACCCATACTAAAAATCTAAGTTTGTTTAAAAATGCAACTTTAGTTTAAACATAACTCAAGAATCTAGTTATTTGTAAAAACTTTCCAATTTTATAGTAAAATTGTATTAAACATACACAAAATTGTTATTTTTCGTCGGCACGACTATCTGTTTTGCTTCTGCGGTACCGGGAGATCAGAAAGTGCAGGATAAAGCTGTGGAGTTTTGATATTTACCTTTTCAATCACAGAGAACATGTAGTCCAAAACACTGTGAACATATTCCCCTCATAGCTCCTGAACGTGATGCGAAAACCAATTTCCCTGCAGCAATGTATTTTGGATTTCGCGAGACCGTCCACGACCTCTTTGCGAACACATTTAATTGTAGAGCAACTTTAAAATGTTACCCGGAATATTCTAAAACAAAGCTCTCTGTATATACCATAGGAATGATAAAGCTCCGCGCTTACTGTGATTTCCTGGTAATAAAATGAAACGTGGAAAAGTTTATGTTTGAAGCAACATTATTTTTCATGCAAAACTGTTAATAGGAAACATGTTACTATTAAAATATGTAAACACATGAAAATGTCCAATCTACAAGTGTTTTCTTTTCCTGTGTTTGTGAATTTCACCCTTTTTATGTGACACCTCACTCCGGCGCACGGCTAGGCAACGTTGTTACGCGGATCAAGGAAGGGGCTGTGCAATGGAATTCTTTAATGCGGGTCTTGAAGAGGCTAGAATAAATAAAGGAAGAAAAACACATACTAGCTAATTAACGAAAAAACGAGTCGGGGAAACGACCCGTTCCCGTGAAGCCGACATCTACTGTGAACGATTGTTCCGATCGCGTACATCGAGTTTCACTCGAGGATCAATACTGTTAGCGTTTGACGGCCTCCGTGGTCGAATGGTTAGACGCTCGACTACGATTCCAGAGGTCGCGGGTTCAAGCCCGGCGTGCGCAAAAAGGTTTTATTTGATTAATATGTGTCAAAACATGTCGGAAACTATCAAAATTATGCCTTTCAATAAATTCAAAATAGCGTGTAAAAATTATTTAAAATACATATAAATCAAAATAATAAGTAGTATATAAGTTTAAATATTATAAAGACAAAAAGAACAAATTATATACTTGTAAACTTGAATGTACAAAGTAACTGATATAAAATAAATAAAACTAAAGACAAAATAACACCTTAAATTCATATTAAATAATATACAGCATATTGGCGGCACGTTCCAGAGGGGTAGACACTCTACGTATCGCCCTGGTGAAAGATCACCATTCAGAACTGAAACCTTGAAATGGCTTTTAGCCGTGTTTGATAACCAGATCTGAATAGTTAGTTACATCCCAACCTTCCTCTTCCCTATCTCTTTCCCTGCTCCACTACCTTCAGCCTCACAACATACTCCATTTGGGGATGTCATAGTCTCACTGGTAATATAAAAAGTATGCCTCTTTAATTATTGCATCTTTTCTTAAATAGAATGTGAGTGTACGTATTTCAAGTGGGCAATTTATCTCTAGGCATATTATTATACAATCCTTTTTTACCTTAAACTGGATTATAAAACATCAAAAACATTATAAATGCAACCTAACCTTTAAACACCCAAGCAATATTTTAAAATTTAACCTTCATTTAATAACTTTCTTATTATATTCATTTTATTTCATCTTTTCTTTATACGTTTTTTTTTTATTATTATGTACATTTATGGGATAAAACTTACTTTATTTCTTGTTTACATCTTATGTTAACATCGAAGAAAATATTTATCACTGTTTTGTTTTACCTTATTTTATCATTTATATACCTTAAGGCTGCCTTGGCACGGATTTTTTTTAGTGAGACAGGCATGGAGCAATCTCTCATTTTTTTTTATACCAAGATAAACAATCAAAAATAGAGATATAAAGACAAAAATTTTATATACATTTTTTTTTACAATCTTCAAAGAATATGAAAACAGAAAAGACACAGAAAACAAACAGATTATCCGTTTTTGTTTTAGGGAGAATTTTTGAAATTTAAATTAACTTAAGCTTTACGCTTCATTTTGAAACTGATTATTAAAAGAATATTAACCTCAGAGGTATAAAGGAAGGAGCGCTTCTGTAGTCAGTATTGATGCTTGACTCGGCTAGACTTGTGGGTGGCTAGAACTAGGGCTAGGGTATTTATACATTCATTCGTAGCACATTTCGACATAATGTTTTCATTTATTTGTATAACCACTTTTTCAAAGTATTGTCATAATCGAAAATATAGCATTTAACCTAAAAAACCGAAGATGTCTAGTTATGTCGCATATCAAAACGTAGTGGGCGGAGTTGCCGGAGACGCGGGAGACGGATAACATGCTTACACACCGAATGGTGGTACTATATTGTGAAAGAAATTGTCTTGTCTCTTTCTCTCTCACGGTTTACGACGTAAAAACCCGGAGAAAGTTAACTATCGTAATTTTGTATGGGTTGGTTAAAATAATTTAGCTATCTTTCCATATATTCTTGCTCTGAGATATTAACAATTTTCAAATAATGTGAAAAGAAAATTCTCTTTAACATTCAAACATCAGTCCGTATTCTTTACTCTGTTCTTTAAATTGATATTTGAAAAATTTTGTAGGGTGGAAGCGAAATAAATGTATGGCATTTGTGTATAATTTTTCAAATTTCGTAATTTTTAATGAAAAAAACTTTGAAAACTAATTCTGTTCTACCAGTTTGATCTCCTGATTTTCTCTGGAAATTTCTAAAACAATAAACGAATTCTTTCGCTCCATTAATAACGTATTTTTCTGCCAAATCGGATTTCCTCATTTTAAATTTTATTTATTTATTATTTTTTTATTTATTATTATTAACGCCCCAGTGGGCTTTTACAGCAAATTTGTACAATGTATTGATGTTGACAGGTAAAGTATTATATGATAGTACATGATACATTAAAAAATAAAACAAAAAGTACATGCTTCTTGAAAAAATCAAAATAAATATATAACCAGTGGTAAATACAAAATGCAATATGAAAATTACAATAATACAAAAAAAAACATAGAAAAAAAAAATACATATTCATAATTATCTGGTAGACTCGTATATTTCAGTGAAGTGTTTGTTAATAGTAGCTATACAACTCCGATCTGAATCTCATGATTGAATACAGAAAAATATCAACATAACTAAATTGGTTTCCAAGCCTATGTAACCTTTGGACTGGGGAGTTCATTGCATAGTTGGTTCTTGATGAATTAACATGAAACAGCTCAGAAAGTCTTGTGTCACGATTAGGTACACGGAACTTTATCAGCTTATTTAAATCAAGTGCATCCAGTGCACCGTTAACCAGTTTGAATAAGAGTACTAGGTCACTCATGGTTCTTCTACAAGATAAGTTAGTTATGTTTAATATTTTCACTAAGCTAGTATAATTAATTTGTTCAATAGGTAATGAGAGTTTAAAGTTGATGAATCTAAGAAATTTATGTTGGACTCTTTCAATTTTCAGTTGATGATTTTTATAGTATGGAGACCAGATCGTTGAGTTGTATTCTAAGTTACTTCTTACCAAGGCAGTGAAAAGAATTTTAAAAGAATAGAGCGATGTGAAGTCTTTTACCGTTCTTAAAACAAATCCCAAACATTTCATTGCCTTATTTGTAACCTCGTTGATGTGAGGGATAAATGTTAATTTTACATCAAATAGGATACCCAGGTCTTTGATTTGGTAAACTCTTTTAAGAGGGATATTGTTGATATGGTAATGAGACATAATAAGATTCTTGTTCCTGGTGAATGATATATATTGACACTTATCTATATTTAAAAAGAGTTCATTGAGTTTGCGCCATTCATATAAGCGAGAGTTAAGATTTAATTGAAGGATATAACAGTCGTTTACAATAGAATGTCAACGCCTTCAAATATCGTCACAATGTCATTAATAAATAATAAAAAACAATACAGGTCCCAAGTGGGATCCCTGTGGTACGCCACTGGTAGCATATATGTCACGAAATGAATAAATAACTTTATATAATATCACGGATATTATTTTATTTTTATGACCCATCGGTTTCGCTTAGCCTAAGCATCATGAAAGTACGAAATTAAACTAAACAAAAAATACAAAGTTTGCGGTTATATATACATACAGTGGGCGAACAAAATATTAAATAAAATAACAGAACAATGAGAAAACAATATTCTCAGTTGACGTTTTGTCTCTTTCAATTCATTTCATCTGTCTCTTTCTCTTGTTATAATTTAAATGTTATTCTATTGTTTTCTCATTGTTCTGTTATTTTAAGTTATATATTTCTCTCTCTCTGTGTGTATGTATAATCGCACGCTTTGCATTTTTGTTCGGTTTAATTTTGTACCCTGATAATGTTTAGGCTAAGAATAACCGGTCGGTTACAAAAATTAAAATACTATCCATGGTCTTTTACAAATTTATTCTTTAAATTCTTAAATATGTCAAACCACAAAGTGATTGCTTTCCGCGAAAATGTTTAATAAATCTATTATTTGGGGTTTCATGTTTAATAACTACATTTAAATAATTTACCGCAGAAAATGATTTATCATTTTAAATAAATAAACAATCTACATGCTCGCTAACTAATACTTTCAGAGAAAGAAAGACTATATTAATACGGTTCGATTATTTATTCTGGCTATGCGTGAACAAACAAACAAAGAATGAGCATTGCGTTTCAATTGATTTATTTAATTAAGCTTTACGTTTCCTTTCTAATGAATCATCCTCCATGACGTTGATCGAATCTTTCATTTATAAATTCCACATCGAACCGCACAAATCTCATTACCCGCTCCTCGAATCCATGAATGTATTACGACCCTGTTCACGGTATGTTCTCCTGGTACCGCAGCCACAAAATCTTTATGTTCCAATACGAGTGGTGAAATCACACATAATCAATCATAAACTAGCGTAGCAGCCTTTGCACTGCAACTGACAACCAATCATTTGAATTTATTACTCTCAGCTCAATACCTCAAGCGCCGTATGACGCCCTGGTATTATGGATTCTGAATCGTGAGAAATAAAACAATATGTGATTGATTTCTTTGCTAATTATCTTAAATCGATTTGTGGGAATAAAATTATTTGTTTATTTACGCCCGTTAAAGGTCTCCCTGGTTCCAGACGGTTGGGATTATCGTGCGGTATTGACTATAAAATATAAAAAATAAACAATAAAAAAAATGCTGAAATAATAATTTTATTGTTTTCTTATTGGCAATTATTTGTAAAGATTATTCACTGTACAGATGTAATTTATTGTTCTCGGGTAAGAATGACCACTTTGAAATATGTCATCTTTACGAATACTACGTCCTTAGTACCAACTCAATGCTCTCACTAAGTGACCTGAAGCGACAAAAAGCTAAAAAAAAGTCCCAAACTTGTGTTGCTTGAGTCAAACCTTCTCCTAAATGATAAACATATTTTAAATGGCTGAAGGGTAACAAAACTCTTCAGAATCAAACGAGAGTCAGAGCATTCGATGCAGAAAAAGAAACTGATCTTAACTGCATATTTAACTCGTATTTGACCAAGGTGTCGCTTAAGCTCTTTTTCCTTTCCAGCGACAATATAGTATGATATACACAAACCCGAATCTACAAACCTGAGATACTGAAAGATTAATGCCAGTTAAGATATTCAGTGATATCAGCTAAACGGACTTAACGAAATCTTAACTCCGGAATCAATAATCAAATGCGTAATACAAATAGATTGTATAATCTTTAGCATTTGTTTTTTGTGGTTAAATAAATATAAAACAAATATCGGTTACTTTTTTAAAAATTATTTGGTTCATGTTGTGTTCTTTCACTGTATGATTCAAAGTTGAGATTTTTCGGCTTTTAATCCTTGCCCCAGAGCGTAATCCTTTATATATTCGTACGGACGGGAAAGGTTAGCAAACCAGACAGAAAATTGATAATTCCGTTTAATTTAATTATCAAAAACCCATCTCTGCGGGGATTAGAGCAGGGCCGAGCTAAGCCCAGCTGGTCATTATTTACTAAAATTTTGCTGTGCATTTCGTAAAATAGATGGCGGTTTTGCGTTCTAGAAAAAAAACTATATTGTAATGAACACAATAAAAGTAAACATTTGTGAAAGATTAACTTCCATATCTAAGTGCATGGTTTACGCTGGACACATTAAATTTAAGAAATACTTTTTTTTGCTGTTGTAGAGCAATTATTATTCAATTACCTTCTCAGTTGACGTTTTGCCTCTTTCATTTCATATTATCCGTCTCTTTCTCTCTGTTTGTTATTATTTAAACTTTATTGTATTCTTTTCTCACTGTTCTCTTATTTTATTAAATATTGTGTTTTCCTTCTGCTTGTGTCTATAACCGCACATTTTGTATTTTTTGTTTAGTTGAATTTTGTACCCTGATGATGCTTAAGCTAAGCAAAACCAGTCGGTCATAAAAATTAAAATAAAATCTGCGGTCTTATACAAAGTAATTATTTGATTTTCATTAATTGATACATATGTAATAGAAAGAATAACAAATCATGCCAATTATAATTTTTCTCTGCTGGTGATAAATATTATAAATAAAATGTGGCAATAAACAATTTTATTTTAGTAACTTTACTAAGTTGGTGGGGGGAGAGAAAGGTGGAAGGGAACATGTGAAAGGGATAAAGAGAAGAAGGACGGGTTTCGAAATGTTATCACCATTAACTACAAATACTTTCCTGTGAATGCAAGACTGATGTAAGCGTGACGAATAAGATTAAGAATGGGACGGCTTGATGGACTAGGATGAACGATGAAAGGATTGTAAGGAAAACATATGACGCGAAAGTGAATGATAGAAGAAGTCGGGGACGCCCGATGAAGACATGGCACAATCAAATTATCTAAATACTTGAATTGGGTCATGTCAATAGTCAAAATAATAGAATAGTATATATGTGACGATCTGTAAATGTGAAGGAAACAAGAAGTTTGTGCTAATACAGAGTTGTGTAGCGGTCCATCCTCTATATCTCTGCAGGGAAACGGCGTGATAGTTATATACATAATACTTACAACTGGGACTTATAGCTAGTGAACTCAGCTAAAATGTATAACTGTTGACTTTAAACTAATAATTTAACAGATGTTGACAGATATACTTTATCTACGTATAAGTATTTTATGGCACAGTGATTATTATAATAAACAATGACGCTGTAATTATTAAAAATTAGAACATATCGTAATATTAAACACACGAGTTTGTGTATGACACAATTCTGTATACAGTTAACTACGACTGCGTTGAATCAGTTTATCGAGGATAATGTGTTCTATACAAGTTATGATTTTTTTATTACTAGACAGAAAAGTTCAAAAGAAGTTTATTGTCAATATCGCCAGAAGAACAAAAAAGTAATATCGTTAATTAATTTTTTTTTTTTTTTAATATACGATAAGTAATGAAATAGCGTTAGGTTAAGATCTTAACTGTTTTTGAGTATTGATAATGAAAATACGTTTCTCTATTGTCAGCTCGCCTTGCTTCGGGTACGATAAAAGTTTTCTGAAAATAACAGAACTATCACTTCGGATTAAATTCACATCAATTATATTTATTAGACACTTTATTAAACCACGTGTGAGCGTATTTTTCATTCGGCTGTCACTTACTCTCACTAAAAACACAAAATGAAATATATATCTATTAGTAATTATATTTATTGTCATTCAACTCTTCACTGAAAGCACATCAACACCAAAAAACATGTTATTTGGCCAATAAACACGTGTTTACCATATGTTTCTGCTTATCCGGTTGCGGGCTCTGCGCAGTGGCTCGTCTAAAACTGTCTCGTTGGGTTATTTTGATTAATTTCATGGAAAATGTTTCGTAGTCTTTGTAGTGTCATATATGTGGTCGGGTGTTTTTGTATCAATTATTCGAGGAACAAAAAAAATACAAGTAATTAACCCACATAGTTGTATTAAAAAGTATTTTTCAATCTTTATTTCACTGGCGTGCTATTAGGTAAAATATAACTAATTGTGACAATTAAAATACTCGGTATTATTATTTACTTATTATATAATATCGTCGCTTGAGTCAAGCCTTCTCCCAAATGGTAAATATATTTAAGGTTGCTAAAGGACCACAAAAGTCTTCAGAATCAAACGAGAGTCAGAGCATTCGATGCAGAAAAAAAACTGGTCAAAACTGCATATTGCTTAACACATTTTTGACCAAAGTGTTGCTCAAGCCTTTTCGCTTTTCCAACGACGATATTTGCATCATATAAAATGAAAAAAATATTGTTAGCTGTGTGATATGCATTTCCTATTAAATTAATTACTTAAATGATTATTTTTGTCTTGATAATATTACTATCTGTTACGAAACTAGTCAGCATGTAAACAAAAATGTAGAAACAAAGTTATTAGTTAAATTTATGTATTCAAAATTCAAACTAAGAATACTTACTTATTCATCTACCGAATACTTTAAATAGAGTCTAGGGTCAGCGCCCTTATGGTGATTTTTCACCAAAACTATACAAATATTATATTTTAGTTGAAAACTATCACTGTGGTTTGACATATTCAATGCAAGTGAAATAATAACTTTTAATAAGATCAAACATTTTATTTTAAATTTTATGATCAACCGGTTTCGCTTAGCTTAAGCATCATCAGGTTAAAAAAATAAACTTACCAAAAAATACATAGTGTGTGGTTTTATATACTCATACATATAGACGAAGAACACAATATAAAATAAAATCAAAAAAAGAACAGTTGGAAAAAAATGATAATATTTCAATCATAAAGAACAGATAATTTGAAAAAAAATATGTAAAACGTCAACTAAGAACGTAATAAAAGAATAATGAGAAAACATATTAATTTTACCGGAAATATACCTAATATTGGACAAATTTAATTGATTATTAAAAATGTGAATTATGATTTTACTGGCTTTCTTCATTTCTAGTAAGCGAAACCGGTCTGTCATAAAAATTAAAATACAATCAGTGGTCTCATACAAAGTTATTATTTAATTTTCATTACCAAAATAATAATTATTATTAGATTAAAAAAAGTATTTTATCTGCTACCTACTCACTTTTCCTCAAGTACCGGCTCGACAGGCTTTGTGTTATTAATATTGAATTGATGTGATAGAAATAAATGCGAAGAGATAGATATTACTCTTACGTGGATCGAATACGCTCTCGCATTATAGGTGTCTTTCAAACCCTAGATGAATTGATATGAGTTATGTGTTCCGGTTGCTTAATTCTGCGGAGAGTTGGTCCTGTCCCAGCCTCCCTAATGTATTATTATGTATAGTTTCAATGGAGTCATTTCGGAAACGTGTCTTAGAATATTCATATTCTATCAAATGAAAGGAATTCCTGAAAATATGAAAGCGAGACTGAAATGCGCAAACAATGCCGTCGCGAAATTTCGTCGGTGACTGTACACACTCGTATTGTTTGATTGGGGCAAAGTGATTTCGTTGAGTACAACTCATATTATCATGATCATCAAATCCAGTAAAGTTACAGCACAGACTCATTGCTTTATTATTACTATTCTAAGTTCAAGGTTAACCTTTATGTGACTGAAAGGGTACCCGGCTACCCTCTTCGGTTTTCAACATAGATTTTTTTAATGTTCCAGTGAGTACTGTTAAACTAGAGTGCGTTTCTGCTGTATGGGCTCCATACCAAAATAAATATATACAATTATTGGAACAGATCCAAAAAAAGTTTTTCAGATATTTGTATATGAGAATCCACGGCGAGTACCAAAAATGTATGCATCATAAAGATTTGCTTTCCAATGCGCTTTATCAAAGTCTCCAGTCAAAAAGGAGTGGGGCCTTTGCAGTAACAGCGTACAAAATATTAAATAATTTGTTTATCGAAGGAAGCAATCACTTTGTAGCTTGACATTATAATTTAAATAAAAAATATTTTAGTTTTAAGCCACTTTATTTATACACATATAACAATTCGACCGGTTTCGGTTAAACTTAACCTTCTTCAGGAACGTATATATATGAACTAAGTAGTTTATATATATACGTTCCTGAAGAAGGTTAAGTTTAACGGAAACCGGTCGAATTGTTATATGTGTATAAATAAAGTGGCTTAAAACTAAAATATTTTTTATTTAAATTAAATAATTTGATTGACAATCCATACCTCCTGGAATGCTATAAGTTGTTTGTGCCAAACAACTACTGCCAGGGGGGCCATCACGATCTGCTGTGCATTCCACATGGCAGAACAGACGTGTTGGTTCAGCACAGCATGACACGGGGTATGGTACTACTAAATAACTGTCTCTTGATATCTTCAATGCAAACCTTGATGATTTCAAGAGACATGTTAAAAATATCTTTTATGTTACTTTTTTGTGTTTTGTAAATTGACTTACAGTCTGTAATACACAAAAAAAGTCTAACCGACTGAAACTTTCTGACTTCTCCACAATAGTGAAAATGCACAAATAAACATATTCTTGAATATGTGAAGGGTGGTATGTTAGCGGAAAACGAATAAATATAATTTATAACTTCTGATAACTGAAAGAGTACTCGGGTACCCTCATGTGTTTTGTATGATTCTTTGAAGCTTGTTCGTATTTATTAATCATTTTATCCTATTTTAAATAATAAATATGATGTACTGTTGTGTTCAAAGTATATCGCCTGTATCCTTTATACTATTTTTAATCACCTATTTAATAAAAAACCCAAAAAAGATGGTACTGGGTGAAATTCCGATCCACTTCCCCAAGTATTGCACTGAGTCGAAATATATTACGTCACAAAAGTGGTCTAGCAAGCTTCAGCAAATGATATACTGTAAATAAAACCATCGTACCAATTTTAAAAAGGTTTAATTGTTTTCAGTCACATAAGGGTTAAATAACTCTAAGCCAATTCCACCGCTGTGCCTGAGAGTATTTTTTTTAATGTCCATTATAATGTTTTATTTTTTTTCAAGAAAAAAAATCGTTTTCATTAGAATTAACTTTGAAACTTTTATTTGAATCTTCAACGTAAATATGAAACAAAACAGTAGATACTCTAAGTATCGCCCTGGTGAAGGACCACCATTCAGAATTGAAACGTTGTATGAAATGACTTTAACTGCCGTATTTAATGACCAGAACTAAATACCCAGGTACTTCCCAACCTTCCCCTTCCTCATCTCATTCCTCTCCCCACTACCCATAGATGCCATAGTCTCACTGGCTTTGGATGGTTGGGAGCAGTTGAAACTCTTGTGCGGTATTTACATAAAAAATAAATAACAAAAAAACAGAAAAAATATAACTCTAGCTATAAGAGACTCGAACTCGGAACCTCTACTCTATCCGGGAGTACCGCTTCTGCCAATTGAGTCACCAAAACCTTATAGGAAGCCGATAATCAATAAATGACATTTATAATTTTTATATAATCAATAATTTCGAATGAAGAATGAGATCGATAAAAATGACGGTTTCCTATAAGGTCTCGGTGGCTAAATCGGCAAAAACATTACTCCCGGATGGAGTAGAGTTCCGATCTCGAGTTTTAGTCATTTTTTTCTTTTTCATTTTACGTTATAGATTATTGATATTATTTCAATTATTAATATAAAACACTATTTCACTGTATCTTTGTGCACGCCACTTAATTTCAACACCAAAGCCTCAGAGCAGTTCTTTAATCAAGGCTGACAAAAAATATCCAAAAACAATGGTATTATTTTTTTTTTTTTTGATTTATTTTGTTACATACATTTAAAAATTACAGAAATAATAAAATAATGTAGACATAACAAAAAAATCCCACATAGGCAAAAGCCAGTGCGTCGGTATACTAATTCAAATCATAGTTATAGCTCTCTATAGTTACATTTTACAGTATAATACATTTCAAATTAAGAAACAAAAAAATAATAATAATAAAAAATATATATATATAATTTTTTTTTTTTAATTATTATTATTATTTTATTTTTTTACTTAATTTGAAATGTACCTTATACTGTAAAATGTAACTATAGAAAGCTATAACTATGATTTGAATTAGTATACCCACGCACTGGCTTTTGCCTATGTGGGATTTTTTTTTGTTATGTCTACATTATTTTATTATTTCTGTAATTTTTAAATGTATTTAACAAAAATAAATCGAATAAATCAAAAACTCTATATATATATGTATATATATATATATATATATATATATATATATATATATATATATATATATATATATATATATATATATATATATATATATATATATATATGTATATTATATATATATATATATATATATATATATATATATATATATATATATATATATATATATATATATATATATGTATGTATAGTATATTTTATATATATGTATATATATATATATATATATATATATATTATTATTGTTATTATTATTTTTTCTTTTTTTTTTTTTCAAATTCAAAATCACAACAGATAAGTTAGTTAATTTTTTAGAATTTAGCACTTATAGTATGAAGAGGCTGGTATCTTTTGCTTTTATCCAGTTTTTTATTACATTTTTGTATGTATTTAAGGAAGTTGTATTTGAACACTTAAAATGTAATGAAAGTGAATTATACATTTTTGGGGCAATGAAGTATGCATGTCTCTGCGCAAGTCTAGTTTTGCAGAGAGGTACCTCCAGTACATTATTTATTCTGTTGCTGTAACGATTTTCATTTTTTGCAAATAGTTTACTTCGCGAAAATATGTACTTTAGGCAATGTATACAATAATTTTTTCTTATATCTAAGAGATCAGCTTCTTGGAATAATTGTATTGCTGCCGCACAAGGCTTAATTCACTAGAGAGTGTAAAAAAAAAATGTTCTGTCAAAGATTTTTTTTAAATAAATTATCCGGTTCAATAAATTCAACCATCCAATGTCCAAACTCATCAAAGACAGCGGAGTAAGCGAGTGACGGTTAGGAAAGAAGGATGAATAAATTTTGAGGTAACTAACTATTCAGATCTAGTGACAAAACATAGCTCGTAGAATGTCTAGCATCATTTCTATTCTGAAGTTGAAATCTGAGAGACCACTCACCAGCGATGTATATAGAAATATACTTCACTATGGAAGTTATTGAATATATTATTATTTCCAACCCGCTTAGGGTCCAGAGCCAAGGTTTTTACGTCACTAAACTAAAGCTTAAGTAATAACAGGATTCTGAGAGTTGTACTCCCCCAAATCTACTGCTAGAAAAGTGTTTTTTTTATTTTTTATTATAGTGAATGCCGCACAAGAGTCCCAACTTCTACCTAATCGGGGTATGATGTGGGGCTGAAAGTAGTGAGGAGGGGAAGGATATGGGAAAGAGGAAGAAAGGATATGGGAAAGTCTGGACCAGTGAGACTATGGCATCCCCAAATGGAGTATGTTGTGAGGCTGAAGGTAGTGGAGCAGGGGAAGAGATGGGGAAGAGGAAGGTTGGGAAGTACCTGGCTATTCAGATCTTGTCACCAAACACAGCTAAAGCCATTTCAAGCAACTTTTCGATTCTGAATGGTGGTCTTTCACTAGGGCGATACTTGTAACTACCACTTTGGAACGTGCTGCAAATATACTTTTTTATTGTTTTATATTAATCAAATGACACATATTAATTAAATAAAAAATATTGGCTCATGTCGGGTTTGAACCCGCGACTTTTGGATTCGTAGTCGAGCGTCTTACCACTCGACTATGGAGGCTGTCAAGTTTAGGAGACCTTCATCCAATAATCGGTAGAATAAGGTGAATAAAAATACTTTTCACATCAAAAACATCCGTCCTTTCGTTTCTCTTGGAAGTAAATTACTATGTATTATTTTTAAAATTGGTTATTTATTCTACTCTTGAGTTGTTTTGCGCTTCCTGCTTCGTATTGCCAACTTCGACGTGAATTCAAATATACAGTTAATAACAATATTGAAGAGAAATAATTTAAATATTCCTGGAAAACACCGCACAACTCCGGTGAGATGGAAAAGCCCCAGAATATTATTAAGGCTTTCGGTTTCTGTTCGCAAATTTGTTTCTATCCGTTCATCAATCAAACACTAGTAAAAAAACAACTTCCTTCTAGGATCCTAAAGCTCCGAATTTCTATTGAGTTGGCATAAATAAAGGTTTTACCTCGTAAAGTAAAGTGTGTTGATTCGGTTTGGTGTTGATTTAGAGAAACAAAATATACTTGTACTCACACATACACACTAATATCACTCACATATCATTTAATATTTAATGATTTGAGGGGCGAAAGCAAGGTGAAAGAAATACGGATAGAATCGATTTATATCTTTAATATCTCCCCAGTGATGGTAAAATGAAACGTTTAATCACATTTCAGGCGAATAAATGCATTTTACATCGCATAGTCGCCGTCTGGTGTAAATCATTTAGAGTAGGAATAGTCGACAAGCGGCCACGATAAAATATACACCTGTTCAAAAGAAAAGGTGAATTTTGAATTTTCGCGAGCAGTGTACATTCGATTATCGATTTTTTTGTTACGTTGGTACACGTATGTTTATAATATGTTAGCATTATCAGCCATTTTGGATAAGTGGTTTGTTTTTGACAACTGGAAAGGTTAGTCACGTTTTTGTGTATTCTTCGATTTTTACTTTTAAAAAAAATGGATCAAAGAATATGTAATAAATTTTGCGTTAAAAATGCAATAAAGCGCTCCAACGCACTTAAAATTTGTTGACTGTGGCATTTGGCGAGTCTACTTTGTCTCAAAAAAGTGTTTAAAAGTGCTTTAGGCCGAGAAGATATTAATGACGATGAGCGTCCTGGAGTTGTGGAAAAACAAATCAAGGATATTATTCTTTGATTCATTTTTTTAAAAAGTAAAAAATCGAAGAACACACAAAAACGTGACTAACCTTTCCAGTTGTCAAAAACAAACCACTAATCCAAAATGTCTGATAATGCTAACATATGATAAACATACGTGTACCAACATAACAAACAAAAAAATCGATAGTCGAATGAACATGGCCCGCAAAAATTATAAATTCACCTTTTCTTTTGAACAGGCTATGTATAAAAAAAAATTGTTTAATTAAAAAAAAATTATTAAAAAAATTTATTAAAAACAATTTGTTTTTTATCTTCATTTTTTAAATATGTAAAGCAAAGAATATTTTTTCTTAGAAATAATCTACAACAAAATAAAATAATGAAGATGAAATAATAGCTTCGTATTAGACCACAGATTTATTTTTTTATTTTTTATGACCTTAGTCCTTACCGCTTAGTCTGTATCATGAGGGTAAAAAATTAAATTAAATTAAAAATACACTGTTTGTGGTTATATCTGTGTGCGAAAGGAAGAGAGGGATGAGTCAATAAACGCAGATGTTCAAGAGAGCCAAAACAAAATTGAGAAATTATGTTATTTTTATGTAATTATGTCATATGTCCTTAAATAATAGCCCAATATTTTATTTTCTGACTCATCTAATTTTTTCTTGGTAGATATATATCTAGGATATAACTCTGCAAACTTAACTCAAAACCAGATTTTATTGACTCTTCCTTTCGCAAACAGATATTATAATCTTACGTACAGAAGAAAAACATAATCTAAAATAAAATAAGACAACAGTAAGGAAAACAATAGAATAACATTTAAATTATAACAAAGGAACAGAGAGAAAGAGACAGATAAAATGAAATGGAAGAGGCAAAACGTCAACTGAGAACATGATCAAAGAATAATGAGACATTTAATTAGGGACATACCATACACCTAATATTGGACTATTGGACCAATTTAACTGATTATTAAGAACATGGCGAATTGAAGCGCACTTGAAGTAAAATATAACAAAATTGAGCCATATTAGTTCACTGTTATTATTATGACTAACAATTTGAATTGGCATCCCTTAATGTCTTTCTGTCTCATAAATTATATCCTAACATCGCTTTCTAAAATTCCTTTTAACATGTATTATTCCATAGACCACATGTTTGGACTCTGACTCTTTGAGTTTGACCATGCAGGTATTTCTGTAAAAACCTTCTCTACCATTACTTTCTACTATTATATTACCATTCCTATTCTCATAGCTTTCTTGTGCAGTTGTAAATCATGTTCAGTTAAAGGTTTTATTATGATATTATATAAATTCTTCCAATAAAAAGTATTCAAGTGAAAGTGATTATATTTTCTTCTACATCCCCAAACAAAAGCGCGCCTTACACAAGTAGCACTCTGTCGGTTGCATCGAGATCATTACACAAATATGAAACAGAAAAAGTCAGAAACTAAAAAGAAAAGATCTTCCGTAAATAAAAATGGATGGTTTATCCAAGACACGATCTAGGTATACAATATGTGCTCTTTCTTTATTTCTAGTGCTTCTAAATTATTTAATCAATTGCTATGACCATTTTTATGGAGAATATGAGCACCGGTGCGTATATTAAAGGTATGATCTTTGTCTGTAAAAGAGCTAAAAACGCGTAGAATGAATGTAGCTAACTAAATTTATATTTGAAGGCTTAAAAAATAATAAAGATAAAATAATTCTCAAACATTTCAAAAGCTTACAAAAAATTTCAAAGAATTTTAAAAATAGAAAAAATGGTGAAAAAATTCTGACTCAATATTTATATAAGTGCGCGTCTGTTTATATTTTCCCTCTACCCGATCAAACGTATAAAGTTTTTTATACATATCTTAATTTAAAAATCACCCCTCGGTCGGATTCTCAGGGGTGCACTTCTAATCATGTATCTCTGACCTTTTCTTCCGATCCTTTTTATTTTATTTGTGGAGTGGAGAGGAACCTGTCCCGTGGTCCGGAGTCAATCGTGACTTGAATGCCAAGCATTCAGCGTTCAGCATTCAGCATTCGGCAGTCAGAAATCAGTCCCTGGTAGGGAGGTGGATAGACAGTCGCCTGTAGTCCTTCGGCTGTTCCTTTCTGCAACGTAACGAAAAAATGGTTTAAACAAATTTAATTTTACAACTGACTTAACAGAATAAAATTACTTGTATAGTGCGTATAGCACCATTTTTTGTAAAATTCAACTTCACCAGTGCCTATTAATGTGTTTTTTTTATGAAAACGTTACATTTAAATAGCGTAAAACTGTAATATTATACCCCCGAGAGCGCTTTACTTGGTAATAATTTTATATAAAGAAAGATACCGATATGACAACTTATCCCTACAGTCTCATACATTCACACTATTCTGTTTTCCCGATTCTTGACTGGTTCGACTCAAATGAGTCATTTCCTTGATGACGACACGTTTTTCTAACCTTCACCTTCCTTGTGCATCCACCCTACCTCGTTTTAATTTATTTTTTCTCACCTTTTTCTCTCATGATTTATGATAACAATCATGATTTTAGAGAGTTTTAATTTGTATACATATTATATATATTGTTGTTTTCCTTGTAAGTTGGTCTTATTAGCATAATTAATTGAGTATGGAGCGCACTTGTGGTGAAATATAACAAAACTACGCCATACAAATTCACTGTATTTATTATTATTATTCATTACGCTTAAATCGGCCTTGACTTATTCCCGGATATTTTAATTAATAATACGGTCGTACATGGTTTCTTTTTAATTAGATTTTTTTATCATCCTACTCATTTACAGAAAACTGCATCATACATAATCATTGTCAAATATTTCTATCAAAAACTGCATCCAAAAATATCCGTCTTGACTACGAAGAGTTGTTTCTTCACCGATGTGTGAAATGCTCGTTGCTGGAAATGGCTATATTTCTAATACCTAGTGAAATAAACTTTCAAAAGTCAAGTAATCAAAGTACGTTTTTCCATAAATTAACCTCTTCAGTGGGCAGTTTGAACTGTACTTCAGCAAAAATATTATTTTATTTGAAGAAACAGATATGGATAAAATGCTCCCCAGGAAATATTAATATCCTTTTACTCGTAATAAGAACGACGAACTCTGTTATTTCTCCAACAAAAGTCCTGAAAAATCGAAAAAGGTTTTCAAATAAAAATCACGTATATTTTTTTCTTCGCATATCAAAATCTTGGCCATTATATTTACCAGATAATTGTGAATGGAATACATAAAAGATAGGTTTTCTAAGAAAGCGTGTTATTACGTTTTGGCAGTGCTTTTAGTATTTGCGCAAAAAAAATCGTTTTAATCTGACACCAGAATCTTACTCTCGGAAGCAGTAGGACTGTGTCACCCCCGTTTAAGAATATTGTTAAATGTAAGGCAGGTATTGTTAACATTCTAACATTTTTAACTGTGTTATTTTGTGTCACATCGTAAAAAATTATCTTTAATTTGAATTGATTTTCTTCGGCACTTATCCTTTACTGGAATAACTATCAATAGTAAAAAAAATATACAAAACTGTTTTGAAAGCTTCAAAGAAACCGCCGATATATCGGTACTGAAACGTAATCAAGAAACCGAAATTCTAGAACGAAAAAATATACGACGTATATTTTTTATTGCGTCTATGAAAATATTCCAATTAGTTTGATTAAATTTTATTCTCTACCGATAAAGTAACTAACTAACCACCACGCAGTTTTCTGCAGGGGTAGGCAGAGAGAACGGACCGCCATACAACTCTATCTTAGCACACACTCCTTGCTTTATTCATATTCCTACATCGTCTCATGCATACTCTTTTGTTATTCTGATTCTTCACATGACCCGATTCAAGTATTTGATTCACTTGATCCTGTCATATCTTCCTCGGGTGTCCCCGACTTCGTCTTCCATTCACTTTCACGTCATATATTCTTTTCACACTCTTTTCTTTGTTAATTTGCTCTACATGCTTAAACCATCTAAGCGTCCCTTTCTTTTTTTATAGTGAATACCGCACGAAAGTCTGAACTGCTCACAACCGTCCAGAGCCAGTGAGACTATGGCATCCCCAATAGGGGTATGTTGTGAGGTTGAAGATAGTAGGAATAGGAAGGAGATGGAGAAGAGGAAGGTTGGGAAATACCTGGCTATTCAGATCTGGTCACAAACGGCTAAAGACATTTCAATCAAGCAACGTTTCGATTCTGAATGGTGGTCTTTCACCAGGGCGATGCTTTGAGTATCTACCAATCTGGAACGTGCCGCAAATATACTTTATATTATTTTAAATGAATTAAATGTGCTATGACACATATCAATTAAATAAAAGTTATTTGCGCATGCCGGGTTTGAACCCGCGGCATTTGATTTCGTAGTCGAGCGTCTAATCCTAGTCTTGATCCTATTAATTACGCCTTGCATTCTTTCTGATAAAACAAAGGTATTTTATGTAGTGTGTACCCTTCCGTCGTCAATTGAGTTTATTTTACGAATCCCATTAAAATGAACGCTTATTGGAAATATGTCGTGAATAGTTTGATAATATTATCAATGGCATGATAATTATCGATTCCCGTTGAATATGGAAATGGCAGTGCATTTCAATTACATTGAACGTCTCCGTATTGCGTATTGAAATATCAAATACAACCTTCCGGTGTAATCTTTCTTCATTACATTTCCCGATAATACGCAAACCAAATTAAATTACCACAATTTAAATTAAAACCCCTCGGTATGGAAAAGAAAATTCAACCAGAATTTTATACGATGAATGAAAGATTCGCTTGAAGATTAGGAAGCAGAAGGCCGAACATTTCAAATCTCTTGCAGCGATCTCCTTTGCTGAGGAACCAAATTCCGGCTTTGGTCGTCTCCTTTATTCGGTGCGCTCCCCGTATCTCTCTTCTTTCAATGCTCGGTACACAAAAATAATCCTGGCGCCAGGAGGTATGAGGGGGTCCTTCCCTATCAAACGTTTCCTCTCTTATTATCGAGCATGTCTCTTCCAAACACTCGGAGAATTTTAAACGGCTTTGAGATTTGTGTAAGGTACAGTTCACGTTCGTAAGAGCTAAGTTCGTTAATCTTAACCATTTGTTGAAAAACAAATATATACGAGACTTATTAAAATAATTTTGTTTAAAAAGCTGAATTATCATTTTCCCTTTAACATACAAATAATAACAAAAAAAAAAAATTACAAATTAGTAAATAAATACATAAACTAGCTTTATACAATAAGCGAAATTTTTACCAAACTCCGAAAAATTTGTTTTTATTTAACCTGTAGCAACTTTCACTTCAATTGAAAGCCGTGTAATAAAATGAAAACAAAAAAATAAATTCTATTTCTGCGAATAGTATGTAGAAAACATAATATCGTCGCCGGAAAGGCAAAAGAGCTGAAGCGCCATTTTGGAAAGTTTACATCAGAGCACTTTAATGTATTTTTTTGTTTGTTTTACAATAAAACTCATAAATCTTCAGTACCTGATTGGATTTAAAAAAAAAACAACTTAACTTTGACGGCTTCCATGGTCAAGTGGTAGACGCTACGAATCCAAAGGTCGCGGGTTCGAACCAATAAATTTGTGTCATAACACATTTAATTTTTATAAAATAATAAAAAAGTGTATGTGCGGCACGTTCCAGAGTGGTAGATACTCTAAATATCGCCCTGGTGAAAGATCACCATTCAGAATCGAAAGGTTGCTTGAAATGATTTAGCCGTGTTTGGTGCTCAGATCTGAATAGCCAGGTACTTCTCAACTCTCCTTTTCCCTATCTCCTTTTCCTCCACACTACCTTCAGCCACACAACATACTCCAATTGGGGATGACATAGTCCCACTGGCTCCAGACGGTTGGGAGCAGTTGAGACTCTTGTCCGGTATTCACTTTAAAAAATATTTTTTAAAAGGTAACTTAATGCTCTCACTGAGTTACCTGAAGCGACAAAAAGCTTAAAAAATCCAAATGGTGTCACTTGAGTCATGCCTTCCCAAACGTCAAATATATTTTAGATGGCTGAAGGGCCACAAAAGTCTTCAGAATCAAACGAGAGTCAGAACATTCGATGTAGAAAAAAGAACTGATTAAATTGCATATTCAACTATTTCTTTACCAAAGTGTCGCTTAAGTCGTTTTGCCTTCGAGCGACGAAAATACTTTTTCTACGGATCAAAAATACTTAAAATGATACGGTGCCATTTCATTTTGAAGTTCTGCGAAACTTTATTTGAACATTATTAAATATTATTATTAAATTCACTTTTATTTTCGTACCATTTAAAAACAGTTTATCATTCAAATAACCTTTGAATGTGCGCGCCAGAAGACATTCATTCATATTATACTTTCCCTTATGATAAGTAAAAATGTTACCATTACACCTACTGCGGTAGACAGAATTGGGAATTATGGTGTGAAGGTTAAAGGCAGTCAAAGCACGGTATTCAGGTTCTAAATTTCGTTATTTGTCAATGAATATCTCAATTTGAACGGCTTGCGGTTATGAGAGTTGACAGCAATTGGACAAAGTTAGATTTTGTGTTCAGTGCAACGTTGCACAACGTTGAGCGTTCCATAAAATAAAATATCCCGTTTCACTCGTCCAGGCGCCATCTGTGTTCAAGTTCCAAAGATTTTTATCGTAAAAACACTTGGAGTCACTGTAAATATGGCTCTCATTCAGAAAATCGTGTAGTTTAGCTCACATTTAAAAAGAGAAAAAAAATGTTTGTATTCTATAATAAATATATTACACGATGTTTAAGAATGTTTCTTTAGAACTTAAGTTCATACGGCAGAAAATAATAAATTATACAATATCTTCATTATTTAATAAAAATTAAATAATGACTTTGTATAAGACCACAATTTTTTTTTATGACAGACTAGTTTCGTTTAGCCTAAGCATCATCAGGGTACAAAATTAAATTTTAAAAATACAAAATGTACGGTTACATATACATACAGAGTGAGAAAACAATATAAAATAAAATCTGTGTGCGAAAAGAAGAGAGGGATGAGTCAATAGACGCAGATGTTCAGGAGAGCAAAACAAAATTTAGGAAAAAAAATTGCATATCATTGTGTCATATGTCCTTTTTCAAAAAATAATAGCTGACTCATCTATTTTTCCCTTGGCAGATACGAGGCCTGTTCAAAAGAAAAAGTGAATTTTGAATTTTTTGCGGGCTGTGTACATTCGATTATCGATTTTTTTCAAAAGTAAAAAATCGAAGAACACACAAAAACGTGACTAACCTTTCCAGTTGTCAAAAACAAACCAATAATCTAAAATGGCTGATAATGCTAACACTTGTGTACCAACATAACAACAAAAAAATCGATAATCGAATGTACACAGCCCGCGAAAATTCAAAATTCACCTTTTTTTTTAAACAGGCTATGTATGTATCTATGGAGCAACTCTGCATACTTAACTCAAAACTCGATTCTATTGACTCATCCTTCTCTTCCTTTCACACACAGAAATAAGAGAGCAGTGAGGAAACAGTAGAATAACATTTAAATTATAACAAAGGAACAGAGAGAAAGAAACAGAAAATATGAAATTAAAGAAACAAAACGTCAACTGAGAAGGTGATTAAATTATTTGTGAAAAAATATCTATGAAGATATTTCATTGTTTGCTCATGTAAAATTATAGAGTTTTAGATACTATAAGATTTGTCAATAATATACATTCTCAAAACAGTTTTGTTGCACAGTCAAACCTGGACAAAAAGAATATAAATGTAAAATTTTTTTTAGTCGTGGCTTTTGAATCTTTTATTAGATTGTTAGTAAGAACGTTTTTTACTAAGATTTCTCAACAGACGATTAAAAATTAACATCTTCACAGTTTCACAGCAAAATTAGCCTTCATTTTCTTCAGTATTCAAAGGTTTACAACAATATAAATCTTGTTTCAACCTAGCTATCAAACTTTTATATTCTCAGAAGGTTCAACTAGTGCGAAAATTCATACAAAGCCTTTCCTCTACTCTTCCTACAACCATCTCCACAAGTGCTCACTTTTATCTCCCAGCACTAAACTTTAATCCAATTTCATGTTTTATTATCTCCACATAGCTTTCTGCAGTTTTTTATTCTTTCATCTCCTTTTCCGTTTTCCGCTCCTGGTAACAATTTTTCAAGTTCAGCTGGCTTTTTTCTCACGCTGCAAGGCTCGGTACAGTGTCAGCCAAGCGAGGGACTTGATTAATTTGCCCGAGTAGAGACAATTTATTTTAAGACTTTTGTCTTCCTTAACCCTGAACGGTGGATTAGTTTAATGAGATAATATTATTAATGTGCATAATCGGATTAATTACGCGAAAAATACAAATCGCAAAATACTTACGAATAAGAGAGAAATGATTATTCATTTGGTACCTACCTTTTTGTTACATTAACTCCACACAAGATGCCCTGAGGGATTTTTTTTCCATATTATATCATACTTAAGAATGCTGTTTTAAAATGCTGTGTGAAGGGTCTTCTTGGGGAAAGGAAGGATTGAGCTCAAATCTTGAAGAAGTTCATGTTGTAGAAGGGAGGAAACATAGTAGACGGCAAATCGTAGAAGCGACGTTTATCGAATGTCAACCGTATACAAATTTTGGACGCGCGTTTGGCAAGTTTCCCGAATATGCACCCATGCCAAAGGGATTAATGAAGCAAATTCTTCGGAGCATCTTCCACTGAAATATCGGTAAAACAAGGACAGCATTCTCACCTGAAAGCTGTGTTCCAAAGATTGTGATCAGTTTGTAAAGATAGAACCTATCAAACGAACCGCCCGTTTCTGCACAGAGTCTAGGGGTTTTTTCAGGTATTTAGGGGGCTTCAGGCCAGAGGTGGCTGCCAAATTCAACAGCGGGCTTGCCATTTGTACAAGGTGGGTAAATTTTATAGTTTTTTTTTTTAAACACGTAAAAACGCTCTAAATTGAAATTAAGTGACGCCAAGGGCTTTCACTTCCGATGACGTCACTTCGTTGGCAATCTCGCTTGCTACCAGCGTCCCGGGCGGTCTCCATGACGTCAGAGCCGAACAGAAGCGCATAGACTCGTTGGTTTTTTAATATTTTTTCAAGATCGATTTTTCAATTTATTGCAGGAATAATCTTACACAGTTACAACGTTAATATTGTAAATCGAATTTAGTTCTTTGACTTTAATAATATTAATATTTAAAATGGCGGTATTTTTCTTTGGTATCCAAATTGAGCACTAATCTACGAGGAACGCGATAGTTTCAAGATGACATCCGATCACCCATCCAATAGTCGACCTTGCAGATTGCTGAACAGGGAACAATCCCGTTTCAAAATAATAATAAATAAATATAGTAATATATATATATATATATATATCATATAAAAATTGCGAGGAAATCCTCATAATTCTAATTGCTGCTACCCCAAGAGCGTCCCCTGGGATAGGTTACCGCCAATTATGTTAATTCTCCCCCGGGTTGCGCCAACTATAATTGTTACGCACGACTGAGTGGGAAAATTTACTAATTTTAACTATTTTACAGGCGCCGACGGAATATAAATAGGCCCAGTCAACAGCACGAGATCAGATTTGTATTTTAATATAATTCAGATAATGTTAGTTGCAAGAACAAAAATAATGATTTTATGTAAATCTTAAGTATCCATACAACAAAATAAATAAATTACCAAGCAGCTAAAACTCAAGTCTAAATGTCTAGATCAATCCGACCGTTTTCGACTCACAATCGATTTTCCGTCATGAGCTCTGCAGCTTCAAAATGTCGGTTAAACTAATAAAAAATATGTCAAGATGCCATATATTATTAATTCTGTATTTTTCGAACCAAATCTCTGGCGAATGCTTATAAACAACTTTCAAATAGTGTTGACATTGACGGCCTCCGAAGTCGAGTGGTAAGACGCTTGACCATGAATCTAGAGGTCGCGGTTTCACGTAAACCCGGCGTGCAAAAATAATTTTATTTAATTAACACATTTAACTGATACAAAATATTATGTACTATATTTTCAGCACCAACATTTAGAACCTAAGCGTCTCTTATAATGGCTTTAGCCCTGATTGGTTACCAGATTTGAATAGCCAGGTACTTCTAAACCTTCCTCTTTCATATCTCATTTCCCTCCCCACTACCTTCAGCCTCACAAAATACCCCAATTGGGGATGCCATAGTCCCACTGGTTTTAGACCAGTCATTCCCAAAGTGGTTTATATCAACCCCCAGGGGTTGATTCCGACCTGTGAGGGGTCCACGTCAGTGAAAAAAAAATTTGGGGTGCATGAGACGTAAATGGGGGTCCACGAGAGTGGATTTTATTTAGGCAGGCCGTCACCAAAATGTTGGCTTCCCGCAAATTTCAAAGAACTACTTCATTTTGCGGCAGTTGATATATTTCAATTAAAATCGGACTTTAATGAAGTACTTTAATCTAAGGACTTCAATGGAAGTTCGACTTCAAAGACTACAAAGAACCAAATAACTACAAAGATTTGACGAGGAACTGGTTCTTCCTCAGTTTCATCTTTTTTCGATTTGCTAGTACTTTTTTGGGGAGGAACTTTTGTTGATTTGCTAGTACTTTTCGATTTCATATCTTCACCTGCTAGTGCTTTTTTCGGAGGGAAAATTTTGTTGATTTGCTAGCACTTTTTTGGAGAGGATATTTTGTCGATTCGCTAGTACTTTTCGATTTCAAATCTCTACCGACTGGTCCCTTTTTTCGGAGAGGAATTTTCGTTGATTTGCTAGCACTTTTCGGTTTGAGATTTCTACTGACTAGTACTATTTTTTGGCGAGTTCGACTTCAATTGAAGTGTTCACCGCGAAAGGTTCATTTCAAAGAACTAGCAGTTCCCGAGGCGTTCACAAAACTTTGAAAACAATATTAGGAAAGCAGGGGGTCTATACAAAACAGAAAAAATCGCCAAGTGGTCCACGGGACAAAAAGGTTTGGGAACCTCTGCTCTAGACGATTAGGAGCAGCTGAGACTCTTGTGCAGTATCAACTATTTTAAAAAATACACATATTTAATTTTTAATAAAGTTTACAGAGTAATTCAGTATTTACTTTCATTTAGCCATATTCAAATATAAATTCAAATTTCAAGATACAAATTTAAAAAAAAAAACACATTTATAATCGGCTGCTGTGGTCCAGTATTAACATTGGCCGCCCCAAATCCCTTTATTCTTCTCAGAAACAATATTTATTCATCTCTCTCTACAGATTTACGTATTTGATTTTATAATTCAACATCGAATCGGTTTTCTGTTTGTGTAACAATGGCCCATTTAATAATAAAAACAAAATTAAAATAAACAAATTCTCCCAACCTTTGCCTGGCCTTCATCTTCTCATCTCTGTTTTTTTTTTTCTTCTCGCAAGCTGAGAGAGCAAATCTGCCAGTATCCGGGTGTAATATTCTCTCTGTCTTCGGCAAATAATCTGATCTTAATTTTACTTTTGACTAACTCTTGAAGAACTAATCACTTATTACACAACGGTTAGTTGGTTGAGCGGTCCAAGGTATCGGGTTCCCACCCAGACATCCCGGGTTCTATTATCCACACAACTACGTCATCCGTCATTGCTCTACTCATTATAATGTTGGTAGGGGGAAATCAAATGTTGTCAGGTTATTCGTAACCTGAGAATGTCTCCTGGTTTACTAATAAATAGACAAAAATCAAAAGTGGAATATTGTTGTTTTGTTTCGTTATATTATATGCTGCACAGTGTAGCATGGTATGGTGTTATATCGTCGCCCAAATGGCAAAAGGTCTGAAGTGCCATTTCGGGAAGTTTACACCGCCTTTAAAGTTTTATATTTAAATTTATAAGTCTTCAGTACCTGGTTGAATTTTGATAAAAATATATAGCTCAGGTAACCGAATTTAATTATTTATTATTTTACTTAACAATACTTTTTTGTTGGTTGATATAATTGCCAGTCCCACTAGGCATAAGCCTGTGTTGGGATGGCAATTTGTAAAAGTGGTTCTTTAGCTACATGTTTATATCGAAAATATAGTACATACATAATAAAATTAAAAATTTTATAAGTTTGTGACAAATTTGAAGATGTAGAATCTGCATATTAAGAACTAAATTAAACTTAGAGTTACCTGAAGCGACAAAAAGCTAAAAAAAGTTCCAAACTTGTGTGGCTTGACTCAAGCCTTTTTTTATATATAAAATATATTTTAGATGACCTAAAGGGCCACAAAAGTCTTCAGAATCAAACGAGAGTCAGGGTATTCGATGCAGAACAAAGAACTGATCAAAACTGCATATTTAATTCGTTTTTGAAAAAAGTGTCGCTTAAGCCCTTTTGCCTCTCCAGCAACGATATGAATGTTTAAAATTAATAAGACCAACTATTCTCGAGATAATTTTATTAGTACAGTTAATTTCTGTGGCATTTAGGTTAAGAGGTATATGACACAATTTTCTATTTGTTAGGCAAAGGCAAAATTAATTTCTCAATACCATTATTTCTCAAAATAAGATTTACGTACTTTGAAATAGATTATAATTGAACAAAATTTAATGAACAAGGTTTATCTCTTTATCAGACCTTCCTTAGACCTTTTAAAGTAGAACTGCATACTAAACTGTTTTCGGATATTTCGTGACATATACCTATTCGCCTAATGCCACAGATTTTTCGTTTATGAGAAGGATCAATAAAATACAACTGACCTATCAGCTGTACGCCTACATCACGTCATATTTTCCGCGATTCGTTAAATCGGTTCGAAAAATAAATTGTAAAATCCCTATTCACTAACAAATCCCAATCAAATTTGGCTTTCTTCCGAATGGATACGCCCGCCCGGCCGCGGCCCGTGTGAAGGTGAGCCCCAGTTGATATAGTGGCGCATGATTTTTATGTGAATGTTTTATTATTATATCTGACATGAAATTCTGAATATTGTCCGACCGTTTGATAGCAGGACTGACTTCTCTTATTTTTTTAAATATTATTCTTCTACTGTTATTAAATATTTGTAGCGATGGGGTTCGTCAGCACTATGAAGAACTCGCAAGGTGGCTGGTTGGCAACCAGTCCACTATCACACGTCGTTGTCGTTGTCGTTGTCGTTGTAGTTTTCGATGTCGTTGTAGTTGTCGTTGTAGTTGTCGTTGTAGTTATCGTTGTCGTTATAGTTGTATTTGTCGTTGTAGTTGTCGTTATAGTTGTAGTTGTCGTTGTCGTTGTATTTGTCGTTATAGTTGTCGTTATAGTTGTCATTGTAGTTGTCGTTGTCGTTGTCGTTGTCGTTGTCGTTGTAGTTGTCGTTGTAGTTGTCGTTGTAGTTGTTGTTGTCGTTGTAGTTGTCGTTGTAGTTGTCGTTGTAGTTGTCGCTGTAGTTGTCGTTGTTGTAGTTATCGTTATAGTTATAGTTGTTGTATTTTGTAGTTGTTTTTGTAGTTTTCGTTTTAGTTGTCGTTTTTCGTTTTAATTGTCGTTGTCGTTGTCGTTGTCGTTGTCGTTGTCGTTGTCGTTGTCGTTGTCGTTGTCGTTGTCGTTGTCGTTGTCGTTGTCGTTGTCGTTGTCGTTGTCGTTGTCGTTGTCGTTGTCGTTGTCGTTGTCGTTGTCGTTGTCGCTGACGTTGTTGTTGTTGTCGTTGTCGTAATTGATTTAAGACCCAGCGATTTATTTCTTATCTGGAAATCATTATAATGTATATTTTTGTTGACAGCAATTACTTTGTGGTTTTACATATTTAATGAAATGAAAACGAAGAAATGAAAGACAGACTTTCTTTTAAATTTTATGACCGACTGGTTTCGCTTAGCTTAAGATATCATCAGGACACAAAATTAAACATAACATAATATACATACAGAGGGAGACTGTCCCTTTCTCTCTGTTCCTTTGCTATAATTTAAATGTGATTATTTTGTTTTCTCACTGTTCTCTTATTTTATTTTATATTGTGTTCTCCCTCTGTGTGTATATAAACCCACACACTTGGTATTATTTGTCTATTTCAATTTTGTATCCTGAGGATAGGCTAAGCAAAACCGGTTAGTCATAAAAATTAAAATAAAATTTTTGGTCTTATACAAAGTTATTTTTTCATTTCATTATCTTTATAGTGTGATACCACAAACGCAATACTATGGCATTTTAATTCCAAATGTAGTGTCGCTTAAGCCCTTTTGCCTCTCCAGCAACGATATGAATGTTTAAAATTAATAAGACCAACTATTCTCGAGATAATTTTATTAGTACAGTTAATTTCTGTGGCATTTAGGTTAAGAGGTATATGACACAATTTTCTATTTGTTAGGCAAAGGCAAAATTAATTTCTCAATACCATTATTTCTCAAAATAAGATTTACGTACTTTGAAATAGATTATAATTGAACAAAATTTAATGAACAAGGTTTATCTCTTTATCAGACCTTCCTTAGACCTTTTAAAGTAGAACTGCATACTAAACTGTTTTCGGATATTTCGTGACATATACCTATTCGCCTAATGCCACAGATTTTTCGTTTATGAGAAGGATCAATAAAATACAACTGACCTATCAGCTGTACGCCTACATCACGTCATATTTTCCGCGATTCGTTAAATCGGTTCGAAAAATAAATTGTAAAATCCCTATTCACTAACAAATCCCAATCAAATTTGGCTTTCTTCCGAATGGATACGCCCGCCCGGCCGCGGCCCGTGTGAAGGTGAGCCCCAGTTGATATAGTGGCGCATGATTTTATGTGAATGTTTTATTATTATATCTGACATGAAATTCTGAATATTGTCCGACCGTTTGATAGCAGGACTGACTTCTCTTATTTTTTTTAAATATTATTCTTCTACTGTTATTAAATATTTGTAGCGATGGGGTTCGTCAGCACTATGAAGAACTCGCAAGGTGGCTGGTTGGCAACCAGTCCACTATCACACGTCGTTGTCGTTGTCGTTGTAGTTTTCGATGTCGTTGTAGTTGTCGTTGTAGTTGTCGTTGTAGTTATCGTTGTCGTTATAGTTGTATTTGTCGTTGTAGTTGTCGTTATAGTTGTAGTTGTCGTTGTCGTTGTATTTGTCGTTATAGTTGTCGTTATAGTTGTCATTGTAGTTGTCGTTGTCGTTGTCGTTGTCGTTGTAGTTGTCGTTGTAGTTGTCGTTGTAGTTGTTGTTGTCGTTGTAGTTGTCGTTGTAGTTGTCGTTGTAGTTGTCGCTGTAGTTGTCGTTGTAGTTGTCGTTATAGTTATAGTTGTATTTGTAGTTGTTTTTGTAGTTGTAGTTGTCGTTTTCGTTTTAATTGTCGTTATAGTTGTCGTTGTCGTTGTCGTTGTCGTTGTCGTTGTCGTTGTCGTTGTCGTTGTCGTTGTCGTTGTCGTTGTCGTTGTCGTTGTCGTTGTCGTTGTCGTTGTCGTTGTCGTTGTCGTTGTCGCTGACGTTGTTGTTGTTGTCGTTGTCGTAATTGATTTAAGACCCAGCGATTTATTTCTTATCTGGAAATCATTATAATGTATATTTTTGTTGACAGCAATTACTTTGTGGTTTTACATATTTAATGAAATGAAAACGAAGAAATGAAAGACAGACTTTCTTTTAAATTTTATGACCGACTGGTTTCGCTTAGCTTAAGATATCATCAGGACACAAAATTAAACATAACATAATATACATACAGAGGGAGACTGTCCCTTTCTCTCTGTTCCTTTGCTATAATTTAAATGTGATTATTTTGTTTTCTCACTGTTCTCTTATTTTATTTTATATTGTGTTCTCCCTCTGTGTGTATATAAACCCACACACTTGGTATTATTTGTCTATTTCAATTTTGTATCCTGAGGATAGGCTAAGCAAAACCGGTTAGTCATAAAAATTAAAATAAAATTTTTGGTCTTATACAAAGTTATTTTTTCATTTCATTATCTTTATAGTGTGATACCACAAACGCAATACTATGGCATTTTAATTCCAAATGTAATGTTAGGCGTCAAATGTAATCTAACCGCTCAGGAAGTGGGATGTCATCTCGATCATGTTTGAGGGAATCTTTCGTTTTAAATAATATAAAAATAATATAAGTAATATAAAAATAATATGAAAATAATCACGATAAAATAGTCTAACAATGCATTTCCTGAAAAATAAGGTTTTTTTATATGAAAGGGAGAGAACACTAATTCACAATTTATGAATGTTTGTTTTCTTGAAAACGTACTTTACATTTTCGGTCGTCTTGAACGGTGAAAAACAGCCGAAACATTCCCGCGTTACTAATAACCTGAAAACATTTTCAAAACTTCTACCGCCATCATAATAAGCGGAAAATGTTGATTGTGCAATGATGGATGACTTAGCTAGCAGATGAATCAAACTCACGACGCCCGGGTCGGAATCTGACGCGTTTTTCCACTCAGCTACTAACTATGTTAGGCAGGACACCTACTTGGTCATAATAATAATAACTACTTTAGTCTTGATGCACACTTCAAAAGTGACATGGTGAGTAAATCGCAAAGTAGCGCAGTCGGAATAAAATTTGAAGCTTTTTTACTTGTCAGCAAAAATTACCAGAATTGTTTTTGCAGACATTAGTGCCCCACGCGGCGATCTAACGAATCGTGTACAGAAGACGGCTTAGCGTATTAATACTATCAGATATTTGGATAATTTTTATATCGCCGTTTTTGTGAAAAATCACCTCAAGGGCTCTGTACAAATTTTAATTTCTACTTAATATTAATTCCTGGTTTATATAAATAAACAGCAACATACTTACCTGGCAGGTCACTTCTGGCAGGACACAATCAATTTATCATAATAACTTAAAATTAAGCTTTTTTTACATTTATTTATTTTTATATTTTTTATTTATTATTATTTTTTTATGGCATGAGAGCAAATTCAAAATATAGTATATCAGAGGTATTTTTTTCTCGTGCTATATAACAGCTTTATCTGAATAAATCAGGTCCTTCCAAAACTTCGACTTACCCCTCTTCAATTTCTTCAACCCCAAAACATTCTTCAAATTCAGGATACCATAGCCTTGCTGGTTTAATAATTACACGCTTTTCTTTTAAACATTTGAAAAACCTTGCAGAGAAAGACTTTATTGGTGTTTATTTTAAAACTAATACAACACATTTGTAGCTGAGCGGACAAATGCGTCGGGCGCATCCTCTGCTAGCTCAAGTTCTCCACCACCATTGCACAAGCAACATTTTCCGTTGACGATGATCGAAATAGGAAGATTTCGAATATTGTTATGTTATCGTTATCTGAGAATATGAGTCTTTCTTCAAAATCAATATCACCGGTGGAAAGGTAAAAGGGTTTTAGCGACACTTGGGTCAAAAATGAGTTAAATATGCAGTTTTGATCAGTTTTTTTTTCTGCAACGAATACTCTGACTTTTGTTTGATGCTGAAGACTCTCGTGGCCCTTCAGCCATCTTTAATACATTTATTTCTGCGCTTATTTAAGGCTTGACTCAAGCGACACAAGTCTGGGACTTTTTTAGCTTTTCGTTGCTTCAGGTAACTCAGTGACAGCAATGAGTTACCTAAGTTAACTTTTTTATTCAAAATCCTACCGGGTACTGAATACTAGCTATGTAATCACTCTGTACGAACTACTACAAAAAACTTCTTCATTTTGCGGCAGTTCACACTTTACCATTTCTCACTGTGCGAATGCTTCAATTGAAGTACTTCAAATTTACTCTTCTGACAAATCGCCCCACGTTTTTGTAGCGTGAAGTTCGTGAAGCATTATATCAACTGCGAACTTATACTGCACAAACGAACGATTTAGCAGTCACTCGAGTTCTTAGTTCCTACACTATACGCCACACTACAAACTACGGTGCGATTGCAAATAAATTGAACAATTAAACTGTTAGTTTAATTGAAACATATACTTCGAAGGACTCATCTAGCGTTGTGACTGCTCCGTAAGAACTTCTTCTGTTGGCAGCAGTTCCCACTTCCTTCATTGTTCATTGACCAAATACTTCAATTGAAGTTGGTAGTTCCGCTCATTTCCTGTGAACTACTTCATTTTGGCAGTTCAAATTTCAATCATTTAATTTCACTGAAACGTTTGATATCATTTGTCCGTTCCTTTCGTGTGTTTTG